>CAUYRT010010383.1:0-39271 GCA_963574885.1 Lepilemur ruficaudatus
ATTGGCCGATTAATTTGTTTCTATTTTTAGTTGAGACGGGGTCTCGCTCTTGGTCAGGTTGGTTTCGAACTCCTGACCTTGAGCTATCCGCCCGCCTCAGCCTCCCAGAGTGCTAGGATTACAGGCGTGAGCCACCGCGCCCGGCCATGGCTGATTTTTTTAAAGAAATCTATCCTGCACTGGAATGTTGGCCTTTCTCCTCTTTCAGAGGCAGGAAAATGAAGGCCCTGAAGGGCCACTTAGTAGGCTAGGCTGCTGTTGCGTAGCCTGGATGCCAGCTCTGCCTGTCCACACCCAGTTCCCTATAGTTTCTCGAAAGGATCCTGGAGTGGTGCTCAAGGGCCAGGGCTGGGGCTGCCCCTGCGTGGTTTTGGCTGCTCCTGAGGCCACCAGGCAGGCATGTGGCAGGGAAAGGAGTGTGTAGGGGAACAGCCCTGAGTTGGACACTGCTTTCCTAGCCAGCTCTGGCCTGGCCCTGGGCACTTGCCCAGACTTTGTTCCCCCTTGGATCCTCAGGCAATGGTTATCAGGCCTTGACCTTAGTGGAGGCTTCATGCTTGGCTGGCAGATGGGGCTTTCCCCTCTGAGGAGTCATCTGTGCTGTCTTTGCTACCGCAACTCAGCCTTCACCGCCTGCCCTTGCCCCTGCTCTGATGGTTGCTCAGGGGCGCCAGAGCCCCAGGGCTGTCCCCACACCCCCCACCAGTTCTGCCAGTACTGCTCCATGGGTATCCAGGCCACTGGTCTCACCCTGAGCCCCTGAATGGCCCTCAGGGCTGGGTTGCAGGGAGTGAGTCAATACGGTCTGGGCCTTACCAGGCTAGAACAGTGTCAGAGCTGGACAGGCCCCTGGAAGTATACCTTACCCATTCCTCTTATTTTGTCTGGGAAATTGGGTCCCAGGTGAGGCCCAAGGGCTTATTTATGGTCTCCCAACACCTATCTTGGCTCTTCCTGTCTGGTTGTTCTACATTCTTTGATTTTTTTCCCCTCTTCGTTTATTCTTTCATTTGTTCACTCAAGAATGCCTGGACTATGCCTCTGTACTGGCTCCCAACCCAGGAAGGGCTGATCTGGGGAAAAGCCCGCTTCTAGGGCCCTTGCATTCCCCCAGGCCTTGCCATATGGGATCTAGCTTGGAGCCTCAAGGGTTGGTAGTTGAGGGATACAGGTGAGCTGCAGCTCATGACCCAGCACACAGGGCCCTGAGGCTGCAAGGTCATGGGTTGCAACTCACCCATTTTCCCCTACCTCTAACCCTTTAAGCTTCAAACTCTATGCCATATTGCAAGGCCTGGGGCAACACAGGGTCCTGGGGTGTTATCCCAAGCAGGTGACCACCTCCCTCCCAGGGGACAGCCCAGGTCCACAGTGCTCGTCATGCTAACTCTGGCACGTTACTGCTGCCCCTGCGCATGTCCTGGTGTCCTGCCAGGCCCTTGAGCAGGTTGGCTGGGAGGAGGATTGAAAGGCAGGGTGGGTGGGTGTCCTAGGGACTGGACATAACCATCCTGGATGGTTACTGCTCCTGCCACCTTCTTGCCTGGCCCAGGCTTCTTGGCTCTGCCAGGCAAGGGTATGGGTCAACGCTACTCCTGGCCTGGGCTGCTCTGTCCAATTTCCATGAGCCTCAGGGAATGGGGCTTCATGCCAAGAGCAGCGTGACCTCACAGCCCCAAATAAGGCTTAATCTGTGAGCCCAAGCACAGAGCCTAGGTCAAAACAAAATGAGTATTTCCTGCTTCCCTCCTTTGGGCTGGCTCTAGACACTGTGGAACTGGCAAAATGCTCCAATCTAGCCTGACCTGCTTGTACTTTCCTGAGAATAGCCATCTTTATAGAGCCCTAGAAATCCCGTCCACCCCCGTCTGAGCCCAGCTTCCCTTCATGTCTTTCCTCCAGAGGGCTATGCACATAGAGCAGGAGCCAGCATCAGGACTGACTGGATCGCTCAGGCGGTGTGGGCCGGCAGACCCGGTAGCTAGACATGGACACGGGCCACCTTTTGAGCATAGCTCACTGCCACCACAGCTGGCCTTCCCTGGGCTGCCTGGCACCTGGCCATGGCGGATCACTTTACCTCTCTTACTCACACCCAGGCAACTTACATCTTTGGGAAAGCGAAAAGAAGTTCTTCCTCACAGTCCCGATCCACTCCAACCTGCAGGTTCTATAACTGGTGTTAAGCCTGAAGAAGAAAGAGCTTGTTTAGGTCAAAGTGCAGGGCAGCAGCAGAGGAGGGTGTGGCCCCTACCTCCCAGGGTGAGGCTGGGTCATCTGATTGTCAGGCTGGGCTGTGGCCAGGGAACATAGGGAAGCCACCCTGCAAGCCCTGTGTCTCCTGGGCCATGCCAGTCCTGTGGAGCCTTAGGATCTGGGTGGGGATGGCCTATCCAGGTGGATCTCTGCTCAGTCAGAGGAGAGCTTCTTGGAACTTGCCCTGGGTGCAGCAGTAACCAGTTCTGCCCCTCCCTTTGGCACATGGGACTGTCACCTGCCTGGCAGCCTCCTGACTGTCAAACAAGTTGACTTCCTCCTAGGATGTGAGAGATGGTTTCATTCTCCCAGCTGCTGGGACAAGGTGTTCCTGAGAGCATGACGGTAATTAAATGTGTCTCTGTCACCGCCTGCCACCTGTCCCAGAGCAGGGAGTGGGGTGGTGACTGGAGCAGACATCCTATTGCTTCCTGGGTGACCCTCCCATTTGATCCCTGTGCCTGATGTTACCAGTGAGCGGTGCCAGTGACCCCTAGTATCATTTGGGCCACCTCTGTGGATCAGCCTCATTCCCTTGAGTGCCTCACCTCACTGAAAGGCCTCCAGCATGAAACAAAGTGCAGATCTAGGGATGGAGGAAGGAGGACTTACTGTCCTTTCCCTGCAGGAGCTCTGCCTCGCGCCAACTGAAACCCAGTAACTTGCATGTGGCTGTGCCAGCAGTAGACTCCAGGTTCTTCCCAAGATTGCTGGCCTGCTGGCTGGCCAGCCCAGGGGCTTCCCATGCAGGAAGAGCTGCCATTGGCTATACTACCCCCTGCCTGCTCCTGAGACCCTAGGGCTGCAGCTCAGGGCACGGTGGATGGTACAGAATTGGGTCTTAGCTTCTCTCTGTCCAGGTCACTGGGGCTGCCCAGAGCTCTGTATGATCTTGCCTGGTAGGTAAGGTGAGATGTGGGCTTGGGGACAGGAGTCCTGGATCTTGAGCCAGCCCTGTTCCCCCTTCCCCAGGAGATAGCAGAGTGGGGCCTGTGTTTGCATGCCCGTGCTGCACAAGGTCCCCTGCCTGCTTTATGACATGTTAGAACCCTGGCCTAACATGCCCTGGGGGAAAGGTTGGGACTGACCCTGAAGAGGAGGGACGGGCATTCTGTGGACGACCAAGTAGGATAACCTGAGCAACAGCCTGGAGCCAAGGACACCGGCTGAGGTGTTGGTTGGAGAGCTTTGGGTGCAATCCTGTCTGCCAAAAGAGATGGACTGTGGTGTGCTGTGTTTGGCTCTCTTTGTATACCCTGCCTCTGCTCAATGTCTGTGTCGTGCCCTGGGAGGGTGGCAGTGCAGAGCCTTTCCCTGGGTCCAGAGAGATTCCACAAGCTGCTTAGGGGCAAGCTGCGGACAGGATTCAAACCCAGGTCCTTGTGGCTCCAAAATCCAGATTTCTCTCTCCCCCGCCCCACTCAGCTGCCTAAGGAGTGATGTCTTAAAACCAGTGAGCTAGCAAAATGGGTCTACGGAGGGGCCAGGGCTGTGGCACGGACTTGCTGATGGATGGTGGGTGGGCCTGCTCTGGCCAGGGAAAGATGCCATGGACGCCCCAGGTGGGGAGTGGGTGGCGCCAAGGCTCTGGATGAGGAATTGTAGGTGGCATGGAGGGGAAGGGAGAAAGAGCTAGTGTTTGATAGGAGGAGTTAGAGCTCAGGGTTACTTAGTCAGTTGTTGTTACATGAGGTGATGGGCCCTGGCTAGGACTGGGGACTGAAGAGGACACTTTAGTCTGTGCTACAGGCCCTAGGTAAATCCAGGGTTAATGGTTTCCATGCTGTGTCTCACACACTGAGTTCCAGATGTGGCGTTCTGACCCTGCAGATCCAGCCAGCCAGTGCACACATCTGCTTTGGAGCTGATGTGAAAAAGAGGTTTCCTCCTGCTCCCTAAGCCTAGGGAGGAGGTCAGGCACAGCACATTCACTGAGGAGGGGCAGGGCAGCTCTGGCTCTGTTGGGTCACCAGCCTGGCCATCTGTCCACTTCTGGCCATCTGTCTGAGTTTTCCTGCTTTGAGCCACTGGAAGTTATAGCATGGAGGTAGAGCCCAAGTCCAGTTCTCGCAAAGCAGATTTCTCAGCTGGACCCAGGGGAGAGTAGAATAGGCTCCAAGGCCCTGCCACCCTTTCGGGGAATGGCAAAGTGGGCACACTGGGCTCTAGGGAGCATGTTCTCACATATGGTTTCATTCAGTGGGCCCCAATTCCTGAAAACCCCTGAGCTCCCCAGGAGAGTGTTGCTGAGTGACCTCTGGAAAAGCAGAAGTGAAGTCTGGGAACACACTGTCCTCTCACACTGTGCTGTGGCCAGCTGGCCAGCAGGACCCTTCCGTGGGCCATGAGGCCACGGGCGAGTCTAGAGCAGGGGCTGCCCCACCTAGTGCGCTGGGCCAGGGGCTGCCTCCATGCCTGCTGGACCCCTGGGGCATGTGGGACCAACCCCCTGGTTTGGGCCAGGACCCTCCCTTCCTGCCTCCCCAGGGACCTTGGGGAGGAGCTGCAGAGGCCTGGGAGCTGGAAAGGCCATGTGCTATCTGCCCCTGGGACTCCTAGAGGGGCTGAAAGATCCCCTTCAAGGTTGACAGGTTCTGGGAAAGGTTTCAGAAAGTAGGCAGGGGGAGGGGAGACCAGGGCTGCCCAGCTGCCACCTCTCACGGCCTATCTGGGGCTGGCCACCAAACCCATGCTTTCTCCCACAGAGAGCAGATTGTACTGGTCTGGCTGGGGTCCCCATATCCTCTTACTAATCAGGTTCTGGGGTGGTAGTCAGGGGTGCCAGCTGGGGCCAGGGTCCTGCTACTGAGGAGTCCTGGCTCAGGAGACTGGGGATTAGGGGTAGGCAGGGGGTTTGGGGTGCAGGACAGGTGGAAGCTATGGGGCCAGCTTGAGTCTGGTGCAGCCTGATGAGCCCTGGGAGGAGCAGCCAGGCCAGTTGGGCATTGGGCTGCAGCCTTCCCAGGCCTCTTCCGAGAGCTCAGCTGGCCTCTGCTGGAGCCAGGGCAACAGTCTTTGACACAGGCAACCTCAAGGTGGACAGGGCTGCCCTGTGGAACAGGGAGGGCAGGGACTGTCGCTTTCCAGACTGGGGGTGTCTTCCCAACCCAGCCTCTCCACTGGGCCTGAGGAAGCAGCCCTGTTTCCTGCACTTCAAGGGCTTCTCTCTAGGGCAGCCTGTGGACTTCCCTGGAGTGCTTCCTAGGAGCAGAGATCACAGGAAGGTCGCTCTAGCTGGAGAAGAGCACTGGTAGACGAGTCAAGAGCCAAGGCAATGCTAGGGCTGAGGGCACAGGGCCTCGCAGGTTGTGGGGAGGGGCCAGAGCTCTGGCTCTAGGGCCACAGGAACTGGTGGGTGAGGATGACAACATGTTGGAGTTGGAGGACTTTACTCATCTTGATGTGGAGAGTGGACTTGGGAGCAGGGAGCCAAGATGTGGGGCAGGAGGCCTTGGTGGCACCAGGAGATGGAGTGGGGGAGTCGCCAGAACATGGGGACAAGAATGTGGGAAGCAGCGGAGGTATGGGAAGGTCCTGGGAGTGTGGGGTGCTGAGAGGAAGTCTAAGGCCCTGAGGGAAGGCCAGAGACACTGGGAAATGAAGTTGATCAGCTTCCTCTGAGGTGGGGTTTAGATCAGACTGCAGAAAGAACTTTCTGAAAAAACAACAGCATCTTTTTGAACACGAGAATTCAGCCTCCAAGGAAGTCTTTTGCTGTGAGAGATTCCCAAGCTGGCCAGACATTCCTGGTGCTGGGCCATGGATGAGAGGATTTGGGGTAGACAGCTGGGCTTGTGGGTAAACCAGAGCGGTCCCCTGAGTCTGTGCTAACCAGAACACTGTTCGTGCCTCAGCCGGGCATGTCTGGGCCTCTCAGGGGCCATCACCAAGGCTGTCAGGCTGCTGAGCCCAGGGCCCACAACAGAACTAGCCCCAGAGCCCTGCCGTCCTTGGCTGCCCTGGGGGCTGGGCTAGGACTGGGTGGCCAGGTCTCCCACAAAGCGCTCTACAAGTTCCAGGCCTCTCCTCCTGTGCTCAGATCCCGCCCCCAGTTGCGTCCCCTCCCAGTCACATACCCTCCTCCACATCCCTCAGAGCAGGAAGCTGGGGAGGAGGAGGAGGCATCCTAATCTGCATTGTCCTAGGCCTGGCCAGGACTGTGTTAAGTAAGGGCTTGGGGCTGCCAGCCACTGGGCCTGGGTGCCAGGTTCCTCCAACAGGGCCAGTGCTGGTTTAGAAGCCCTGTGTGGTCCTCTCATGGGCGAGCTGAGGGCTCAGCTAGTCTGCCTCCTCCAAGTCGCCTTCTTGGCTGGCAGGCTGGCCCCCGTTCCCTGGGTCACAGGGAGATGTGAGGTTTGGCCAGGGAAAGTGATCTGGAATGGCCCTTCGACATCATCCCTGGGGGCTTTTAAAAATGAGTTTCCTGGTAAGGAAGACTCCTCAGGCCTTGGGCAGGCTTCTCAGCAGAGTCTCCCGGGTTTGCTCTGATCTGACAAACGCCAGCAGAAACCACCCGGCCGCCTGCGTTCCAGCAGCGCTTGGAGCCGTGGCTTCCCCAGATGCAACGTCAGCAGAACGCAGGAGCCAAGGCCCGGGGGTGTTTGCTCTGAGGCCCGTGCTAAGCAGCAGGGGGTGGGGGGACATGCAAAGGAGAACCTACCCCTTGGCTTTGTACCCCTCATTATCATGCACATATTCCTAGTTTCTCAAGGAATGGCTGGTGCCACAAGTGATGCCAGAGGGACTTACTACTGAGTCGTGGCAGTCCAGGTTCATGACTATCAGGTGGGCAGTGAGCATCCAGGCTGCCTCCGAGGTCAGGGAGAGGACATGCCCTGGCCTCTCCTGCTCCTTTGCCACCTGCTAGCTCTTGTGGGACTAAAGTCTTTGTGGACAGTGGAGTCAATATCTGAAAGGCCTGTCCTGGGCCAAGGGCTGTGGGAGAATGTATTGAGGTGGTGCAAAGTCGGGGAGAAGAGGAGACCAGGTTGGAGATTCACAGAATCCACTAGGCATGACCCACATCCCAGCACCTCTATGCCCTGACTGTGGGACTCTGGAAAAGTTTCATATTCTGTCTGATTTCTGTTCCCAAGGCTGTGAAGTGGATGTGGCGGCTGGGAGCTCCAGCACACAGGTTGCTCCTGGCATGGGACTGAGTACACTGCATGGCCCAGGTGTTTCCAGTTAGCATGGGTCTGCGTTGCCCCCGTTGTGTTGGGGTGAGGACTCTCACCTGCCCAGTGCCAGGTGTTGGATGGAGAGTCACTGAGGCTGGAGAGGAGAAAGGTATTTGGCAGTGGGGAAGTTGCTGAGCTAACCTTCCCAGGGAGAGAAGCCATGTGGAGCGAAGGCAGAGGCTGGGGCAGAGGAAGTTCCACGCTGCTTGAGAGCTCATGAGGATCCCCAGTGGGAGGTGACAGCTCTCTTGGGGAAGCCTCCCAGCAGCATGTGCTAGGGCTCAGAAGAGCAGTGTGTGCACAGATGCCTGGTGGAAGCCTGGCCCCTGGGTGCTTTGGAGTGGAGGGGTCAGGAGGTTGTGCTGGGGTCCAGACTCACTGTCCCCGGAAATAGTGGGGCCACTGGCAGGAGGGCCTCCACCTAGAGGATGGGGTTTTGCCCCGGGCCCCTCCTTGTGCATCTGGCCTGGCCTCTAGGCCCAGGCTGTGAGCTGAAGAGGATCAAGTCTCCTGGCTTGAGAAGGGCTCTCAGCTGGCCGCAGTGTCTGCATGGATAAGTGGACAGGTTTGCTCTGGCAGCTGCCTCGCCAGTGCCTCAGTCTGACCCAGAGCACGATATTCCAGACCCAGCTCCCAGCTACCGTCTGCTCCGCAGCTTCCCCTAGTGGAGATTTCAGCACTTTCTGGGCCTGGGCCAGAACCCTGATGTTTATTGATAGGTAAGTATATAAAGTCAGGGCATGAACATGGCTTAATAAATTAAGTACGTTTCATTCCAACATTGTAGTAAGAGGGACCAATTTAAACCCACAAAAACCACTTTAGGGACATTAATGATGTCTTAAAACTGAACAGTTTTGTGTAAGTAAACCATGTTTCTGTTTCTTTTCTTTCCTTTTTTTTTTTTTTTGAGACAGAGTCTTTCTCTGTCGACTAGGCTAGAGTGCAGTGGTGTGATCATAGCTCACTGCAACCTCAAACTCCTGGGCTCAAGCAAACCCTCTTCCTAAGCCTGCCGAGTAGCTGGGACTACAGGCGCACACCACTGATGTGCTAAAACCCGGCTAATTTTTTTATTTTTAGTAGAGATGGGCTCTACCTCCATGTTTCTTTTAAAAAGACTTGTGCACTTGCCCAGGCTCAAAGATACTAAAATCTCATACATGAAGCCCATTTTTAGAGGTAGAAATATACTATGATGGCAACAACCATCAATTAGAGTTAAGAACTTTTCTGTAACAACCGAATGAATTAGCACAGACTGCAACAACCCGAGTATTACTGAGCAAAGCCCCTTTTCTCACCCAGGCCCTAGTCCAGGAGTAGCTGGGGCTTGGTCAGGTGAGGGTGGGGGAGAATAGAGCCCAGGGCAGGGGGGCTCATTGCAGACGGCCTAGGTTAGAGATGTAGCAAGAGTGTGCACCTGTCCCAGGTAAAAAGGCACTGGAGTCCATGGGGCAGGATGGGCTGGTGGCTTCTGCCTGCCCTGCCTTGCCCTCTTTTCTTTGCCCTTTTGGGTGGCCATAGGAGAAAAGTAGTCATAAATGGTAGAGCAATGGTGGAGGCAACCTGTCCCTCCTGCAGGCCTCAGGAGGTTAAAGTCCACTCCATGAGTGCCCAGGAGCCCCAGAGGATATGAGTGCTGCCTGCTACTGGTCCACCCAGAGATGCCAGTGGGAGGCACTTGGTCTAGTGGCTGTCCACCCTACTTCACCCCCTCCCACATACTGTCTTCCCTCTCTATAGCACACCTGACTGCAGGCTGGAGGCAGTCTTCTCTTGGTAAGGTACACCAAGAAGGGCATCACAGGGGTCTCCTAAACCTGTAGAGGGGTTGCATGCCCCATCTCTCTTCCCCTCTAAGCCCAGGATAGCATAGTCCTCTGGGCCTTGAGGATACCTGGGGGGGCCTTGAGGACACCTAGGGTAGCCTTAGTCAGAATGGTGTGGGGGAGTGGTCACAAGTGTACCCAAGCTGAGGTGGAAGGATTGCTTGAGCCCAGGAGTTCAAGTTCTAATCCAGTCCGGACAACATAGCAAGATCCCATAGCAAGATCTTTAAAAAAAAAAAAAAAAAGATAACTCTGCTGTGTAGAGAAGAGTCTGAGGCCTGGGGGACAAGGGCAAAAGCTGGGGGATTGTTAGGTTGTTGCCATGGTCCCACAACACCTCTCCTGTCCTGCCTCCCCAAGGCCCTTCTGCTCTCCTTCCTTTCCCCCCACCTCTGTCCCTAAAGGCTCAGGAGATCCCTTAGGATTGGCCTGCCTGCCTCCAGCTACTCTGAAGGGATGCCCTATCTTTCCTCCCAGCTTCATCTGCCCCTCGTACCACTCATTCACACTCCAGGCCACTTTTTTTTTTTTTTAGAATATTATGGGGTTACAAATGTTTAGGTTACATATGTTGCCTTTGTACCACCTGAGTAAGAGCTACAAGCATGTTCATCCTCCAGACAGTGCGCACCCGTACCCATTAGGTGTGAATATGCCCATCCCCTTCTCCCCCTCCCATCTGCCCAACACCTGATGAATGTTACTACCGTATGTGCACCTAAGTGTTGATCTGTTAGTATCAGTTTGATGGTGAGTACATGTGGTGCTTGTTTTTCCATTCTTGTGATACTTCACTTAGTAGAATGGGCCCCAGCTCCATCCAGGATAATATAAGAGGTGCTAGATTACCATTGTTTTTTGTGGCTGAGTAGAACTCCAGAGTAGACATATATCACGTTTTATTAATCCATTCATGTATTGATGGGCACTTGTGTTGTTTCCACATCTTTGCAATTGTGAATTGTGCTGCTATAAACATTCGAGTGCAGATGTCTTTTTTATAGACTGCCTTTTTTCCCTTTGGGTAGATGCCCAGTAATGGGATTGCTGAATCAGACCTCCAGGCGACTTTTCACTCACACCATCCTGCTGCCTGTTCCTTCATACCTTTATTTCCCCTACCCTTTGCTGTGGCCCAACCTAGTGTGGCCTTCTCATCCTCTCTGTCCTAGTTTGGTGCCCTTTCTACTCCCACAGCTTTTGGCATCTCCTTTATTTCATATGCCTGGTGTCTGCCTGGGGCTGTGTTGGCTTGCCTTTCTGACCTTGAGACCCTGGAAGGCAGGGCCTGTGTTTTACTCTGCTCTAGGTAGGGCCATCCTAGAACCTAGCACACGGAAGGGCCCCAAAGGCTGTGGGTTGTGAATTGGACCTTGGGTTGGGGTTTCCCAGGCCATGTCATCTTGGGGAACAACTGTTCCACTTATGCCTGGACTCTGGGGCCCAGTCTGCTGGCTTGTGGCCCAAGGATCTGGGGCATCTCCAGGGCCTTAGCCTGGCTGGCCTGTAGTAGGCCCTGAGCCAACAGGGAGATGGAAGTCTGGGTAATAGCAGGACACAATGGCAGGGGAGAGGCTAGAGCCCAGTGTTGGGGTGGGGTATGGGGACTTGGAACCCTGGCGGGGGCTCAGCAAGACCAGCCCTTACCCCCCACCCTTGGATTTCAGACTTGAAACTGCACCTGCAGAGTACTGACTACGGCAACTTCCTGGCCAACGAGGCCTCGCCTCTGACAGTGTCAGTCATCGATGACCGGCTCAAGGAGAAGATGGTGGTAGAGTTCCGCCACATGAGGAACCACGCCTATGAGCCACTTGCCAGCTTCCTGGACTTCATTACGTGAGTGTGCCTTGCATTGTCTCCGCCTCTCACCGGGCAGTATAGCTACACCTGCAGGAGCTGATCCCAGCATGGCTTAGGCCAGTTGACTTTGTGCTTCTGGTAGCTGTCAGAGCTGATGACAGCTCTGTCAAGCCAGCTCTCATCGGGCAGTGCTGTGAGTCCTCCCAGGCTGTGTGATTTGGCTGGTCATTCAGTAGCCCTGCACCTCCTGGCTACCACTCTAAAGTGGGGTCACTAGCAACTTAACTTCTGGTTACAGATATGGTGGGCAGGTGAGAATGTCCCGTGCAGTAATGCTAGGTGAAGCACCTTTCCCTGTGTCCCTAGTGTTTCAGAGATTGGGGTGGGGAGACCAGGGTAGATGGGGGCCCTTTTTCTCATTCACCCTACAGCACCCACACTGAATGCTCACCAGGCCCCACACCCTCTACCAGGGTGAGGTGTCGGGATGGACAGGGCTCCAAAGAGCCTGGTTCTTGGGATGCGCCATTCAGACTCTTTGTCTGAGCTGAGGTCCCCTCTTCATCTGCTCTGAGCGTGGCCCTGGGTCTGAGGGAGTTGGGTAGGGGTAGGGTTGGGGGCCAGGCTGCACATCTAACTGCCTTTCTCGGTTCTGGCCCAAGCCTTCAGGAGTTCAGGTGGGCAGACCCCGTGCTTATGAAACCCTTGGCTGCCTCTGCTTTCCCATCACCTGAACCCTGGGTGCATCTCTGCCCACACTAAGCTCCTGGAGAAGCTAAGTGGAGGAAAGGACCTTGGGACCTGCAGGAAGAGGGCACTTGGACTGGACAGTCTCTACTTGCCATGTGTGCCTGTGGGCATAGAGAGGTCAAGAGGCCCCCTCTGCAGGGATGGCTCTCAAGAGCCATGAGCCAGGGCCTGGTGGACAAAGAAATGACCCCAGCCGAGGTGGCTGCCCCATGTTGGTGGCAGAAGTGTGATTGGTGGCTAGTGTCTATGAGTGTGCTCTGCATCGGCAGAGTGTGAGTGTGGTGGGGGGAAGTGTTTCCCCGCACTCTTCTGAGTATTGTTTAGCTTTTACTATAACCTGATTATGGTGCCCCCACTGTCCTTGGAACCAAGCACACCTACCTTGCTTGTCCCTGCAGGGACAGGGTTAGATGCTTCCTGCCTGGCCTGATTCCTACCCCCAGCAGGTAGCAGCCACTTGTACAAGATTCACTTGCTCAAGTGGGTGCTGCAGCCAGAGGGCTTCATCCTCAGGTGCAAGCCACAGGCTGGGACATCTAAAGGGGCAGGGAACCTGCCCAAACTGAGAAGCAGACACTCTCCTGGCCACAGGCTTCCTTCCCTGGGAGCTTCTCTGCTGTCCTAGCTGGGCCCGTGCTTATGCTGCCCTGGCCCCTGTCAAAATATGGACTTCCTGGGGTGGGAGGCCAGAGAAGAGGTGTTTCATGTGCTGCTGTATCAGGAGTCACATTGCAGGTCCCATCTGTTGATCAACCTCTGGCCTGAGCCTGTGCATTCCCTGCCCCAAGGCCAGAGCCGAGGGCATACTAGGAAGCAGTGCATTTATTGCCAGAGCCCAGCCTGCAACTTGTTTGCACAAGGCTCTTTCAGCTTCCTGGTAAATATTCTGGCCTTCCCACCTAGGCTAGCCAGAAGAGGCCTAACCCCTTGCCAGTGGTCTGAGGGTAGATGTCATCCATCCCACTGCCCACTAGCCAACCTGCCTGTGCATCTTGCCCCTAGCCTGTCTTGGTCTTAGTCTGCCAGACTATGAAACTGGAGAGGATGGCGAGCGTGACTAAGGCCACACAACTGCCAGCTCTTTATTGGAGGTTGGCTGCAAGTACCAAATGTGTTCAAGCAGCCAAGTGCTATCCTGCAGCAGGCTGTCTGAATCCACCCTTTCCTCGCCCCTTCCATTCATGGGTGATTGTGGCTCACAGTCCTCTTGAGCACTCACTCCAGCCCTCACTCGGGAATCGCTCAGCAGCCACGTGTCAGCCCATCTGGGTCTGTGGCTGCTTGGTCCATGACCTCGTCATCTCCACTGACCCTGCTCCTTTGCTCCTCTACTCTGCGCTTTAGCCACCCACCCCTACCGGTGGCTGCCCAGGGCCATGTCACCACCTGGAACTGCTCCATCCCTGAAATCGCTGAATCAGGCACCCTCTCTACCCACTGCCTTCTGGCCCTCCAACCCACTCTCAGTCTCTTGCGGGACACGGGTTCCGGACTCAGCAGGACACTGGGCCTTGCTTCCTCCCCTACTGTCCCTTTTGTCTTCATTTCCCACCCTCCCCAGCTGAGGTTCCCTGGTCCATCCTTGGAGCACTCTTCTGCCAACATCCGCAGCTCTCTTGGCCGCCCGACTCATGGTCCCACCCGGCTGGCAGCCCCCCAGCCCTGGAGGAATCCCAGCAGCCTCCAGCCTGGAGCCACCCTCCCCCTACCTCCATTGCTGGGAGCAAAGCTGGGGAAGCTGGCCTGGGGGTCATGCCTGCTGCCAGGCATGTATGCTCACCCGCTCGGCTAGCCTCAGCTCATCCCTGCCCAGTGGCCTCTTGCTCCACCTACTCAGCCCCCTGTAGTCCCCCACCAGGACTGGGAAGACCACCTCCCCATCTTAAACACCATCCCTCTCCTGCCCCCAGCTTCTCTCTGGGCAGATGGCTCCCCTCCCCCTCCACAAAGACAACAAAGCCAGTACACCTCCTAGCACTGTGTCTGTACCTCACCCCCTGAACCCCATTCCAATGGCAGAAGCACCCTCCTTTTCCCTTGGATCCTTCTACCACCGTTCTGAGTCCCCTCAACTCACTCCCTGGACCCTGAGTGGCCACTCATCTGCATTCCTGTCTCTGCAGAATTTTCTGTATTCTTCCCTTCCGCTTCTAAACAAGGTCAAATCTCTCATACCGTTAAAAACCCATCTTGTGGGCTCTAAACTTTTATATTCACTGTCTGTTCTCTCACCTCCCCCTCATCCCTCAAACCTCTAGTCAGTTTCCATAAGTCCTATCACTGTACCACAAGGCCCAGACTAAGGTCACCCTTGACCGTCATGCAGCCAAGGTCTCCAGGCCTTACCACCCTATGGTGTCCAGTCCCCCACCCTCCAGCCATTTCCTTTCTCTCACAATGTCTCTGTTTATCTTTTACCTCCCTGGCTGCTCTCCCTCCCCCACTCTGCCCCAGCAGGTCTTCCACAGTGTGTGGATGGGGGGATGGAGCAGAGAGGGGTGAAGCTCTCCATAGGGGTGGGCATCAGGGGAGCACCCCCTGGCTGGGGACTCAGGACTGGCTTCCTGGAGGAAGTGGCTACTTGGCTGAGAGAAAAGGCACTTAAGGGAAGAATTGGGGGAGGGGGTTCCGGGCTGAGGGCACTGTCTTGAGTAGCGAGCATGGAGCCCCAGCTCTGTTCCCCCTACAACTGCCTCCAGGTGTGGTGCCTGCTCAGGGAAGGAGGAAGCCACCCTAGAAATGCCAGAGGAATGTACCCAGGGAGAAGAGTGCAGTCTACCGGGTAGTAGGAGCCTCAGCTAGAGGCCCTATCTGGGTTGTGAAGACTTGAAAGAACAGTGCCAGCCTAGTTGCTTTCAGAGCTGCCCCAGGATGGCTGGAACAGGCTTCTGCAAGAGATGATGAGTTCCCTGTGACTGAAGGTATGCAAGCAGAAGCTGATTAAGCCTGCCTCTGCCCTTCTGTGTGAGACTTTTGTAGGTCCTGGCCAGCCTTCAGCCAGCACACATGAACAGTGCCTGTTCTGGGCCAGACCCAGTGCCAGGAGGAAGGTGCCGGGATGCAATGGGATAATGCCAGTGTGGTATAGACAGCACCTGGAGAGGCCTGTGGCTAGCTTTGGCAAATAGAACCAGGGTTTTGCAACATTGGGAGGACTCCAGGATCAAATGGGGATAGGCCACTTGGCAGAGCAGATGGCCAGAGCAGAAGCCGCTGGCTGGCGGAGGGCAGATAGCCTGAGTGAGGTAGATCCCCTGAAGTAGACTGCTATTATGTGGTCTTGAGAGGATCCAGCTCAATTTCCTGTGCTAACATGCTAATATGTCCCTGTGCCAAGTCCCAGCTATTAACTTGCCGTGTGACTTGAGATAGAACCTCTATTACGGTTTTTTGGCCTTGGAGGGGACCTTGATCTGGGCCATTCCGTGATGTTTTCCCATAGGACATTCAGCCCTGAAAGAGAAGCTGGAAGAGTTCTTGTGGGAGGAGTGAGCCTGATCTCACTCAAGGTGGGCCCTAAAGGCCTGTGTCCTTGGACAGGTGAGCCTCCCTGGTGGGAGCATGCTCCAGGTGCCCACTGGCAGAGCCTGAGTGTGGGTAACCCAGGGGAGCTCAGGCCTGTATTTCTCTTGTGTCCGGGGCCTCATTGCCACCAGCCTGGAGTGTGCAGCTGGAAAGAGGCTTTGTCCCAGGACAGTGGCTTCAAGTGCCTAATGGACCTGTCAGCACATCTGCCATTCTCTCTAGGACATATCACCCCAACCTTGGGCCCTGCTTAGTCACAGAGAGGCATCAGGTTTCTCTGGGCCTCCCTACCCTGATCCTCCTGCCCTCGCTGTCCATAATGACAGTTTCTGGGTCCATGGCAGGTCTCTGCAGGCTGGGGCTCCAGGCCTGCTGTGGTTTCTGGGTCCTGAGCTGGATCTGGCTCCTGCCTGGAAGGAGCGCCTGCCCTGACAGCGTTCTCCTGGGCCAGAGGGAGAGCACACAGAGGCTCCTTGGGGCCCAGAAGGCTCAGATCAGGTGGGAGGAACCAACTGGGCCTCTGGGAAGGGGCGAGATTTTAAGGAGAAGATCAGAGCTCACTAGTGCTGCTGTGGGCCATACCTCCCTCATCCTGATTGCTGTTTGACAAATGTATACTGTAGGATTTGGTGGAAAGCATTTCATTTGTTTTTATCAGTAAATAAATATGCAATATTTAATGGGGGAATGATTCTTCCTTACAAGGTCCCCGTAGAAATTAATTCAGTTCATTAATAATTTGGAATTTTATCTTGTTCTGGTAATAATGACAATGTTATGGGCAAAATTAGATGTTTTATCATGACTTTTGGATGGTAAATGTAAGCTTTTTGAAAGAGCTGCACAAAGAAAGCTCTAGTGATCATGAATTGCGATACAGAGGGGAAACTGAGGCTTGAGAGGTGGTATGCCGAGGCCATGGCTGATATTTCTGTTCACTTTCCACCCTGGACAGGGCTCTGCAGGACTCAGATGTGATTGAGTATAGATACTGTCACTAGCAGTTCATGGGAGCCCCTGCTGGGAGCTGCAGGTGGACAGGCTGGCAAGGGTACCTAATCATCGTGGCCGCCTCACCAGTGCCAGACCAACCCCCAGGGTTGAGAAGCCATCTTGTTCCAGCAGGTGGCACCAAAGGGCACAGCAGAGGGGCAGGGTTGGCTAGGGACTCTGAAGGCTTCTTGGAGGAAGTGGCTTCCTAAACTCCAACCTAAGACATTGTGGGCCCAAGCTGAGTTTTGAAGGCACAGGGCAAGGGAGGGCTTCTGGGCATAGGAAGACAGTCTGCCACACCCCCACCCCATAAGGGCCTCTCTGGCCTGGCGAGCAGCTAGCCCTCCACTCCCCAGCTGTCTTCCCCTGGAGGGAGACGCTGACCAGCTGGAACCTCATTCCCTCCTACTGAGGCCAAATGTGAGAAAGAATGATGGAGTGGCTTTCTGGGGGCGGGGAGGCAGCTGCTGAAGCTAGGCAAGGAGGAGGATTTCCCTGTCTGCTGAAGGCCTGGGCCCTCAAAGGAAGGCAGATGGCGGGCCAGCATAATCTTGGCCAGGCTTGTCCTGCCTCCTGTCTCCTGGGAAAGAGGATTCTGACCCTCACTGGGCAGCAGAGAAAGGGAGGCTGCTGCTGCCACAACCTTATAGTCAGCCAGGGGGAGGGACGTGCTGGGCCTGGAACAGGATCACCCAGGATTGGCCTAGCTTAGGTTCAGAGAGGGCCTGGGAAGGGGTTGGGGTGGCATGATTGGGAACAGCACTTCTTTGGCTCAGCATTTCCCTCAGTGTCCAGCTAGGACTTGCGGCAGGAGAGGTTGCCGGAAGCCAGGGGGTGTGACCACCGCCCTCCATATGTGCCGTCAGCTCTCAGAAGTGAATCGCAGCTGGCCGTGTTCCCATCACGGCAGGGACAGCAGCAAAGCCAGAGAGCAGTGTCTTCCCTGAGGCGCCTTCCTCGGGCCTGACTGGAGCTGAGCCCTATCCACAGCATAGACAGATATTTTGAGTTGTGGGCACAGGAGGGGGAGGTTTAGAAAGAGGAAACTGGCTTGTGGGGGGTCCTTCTGAGAAGACAAGACTAGGTGTGGAGTGTGGAGCCATGCATGGGGGCGCTGACCATGGGGCCATGCTGCTCCTCTGCCTTAGAGTATTACGGGGCTGGTGGCTGGTGCTGGCCTTCTCTGAGCCTTGCCTGCTCTCACAGTGGGGCTGGTGATGCTGGCACTTATGGGATCACTTGGATGGCAAGGGTCTAAAGGATGTGCTTTTTCTCCCTCTTCCTCTGCAGAAGGACATGAGAGCGTAACAGGGCATCCTTAGGTTCAGGGCCAGGGTCTTTGTGGCTGTCTCAGGCAGTGCCATGGCTATAGTGGGGCTGGATGGGGCACAACTGGAGTGTGGCTGGGTGGTGTGTGTGTGTGGAGTGGGTCCTGAGGTATGGTAGGTTCTGGAGGCATCAGGGACAGAGAGTGTGTGCTGTCTAGGGTAGAAAAGGTATAGGGGGCTAGAGACCAAGGCTCAAAGCTCTGGCAGGCTCTCGCTGAGGTTCCTCCACTCTACCAGCACTGTAGCGTTAGGGGGCAGGGTGCTGACCATTGGGCCTCTTGGTTTGCAGCTGCAAATAGACCCTGCCTAAGGCCCACAATTTGGAAAGGGGGGGGGCTGTCTCTTCTCAGTACACATCCTGTAGCTGACCCAGCCAGATTGGGGGTGGAGAGAGGGTAGCTGCCTGGCCCTGGGCCCAGGAGAGCAGAGGTCATAGCAGGGCGCCGAGCTGGGGGAGTGTGCAGCAAGCAGGGGAAGTGGGGGTCAGGCCAGGACAGGAGCAGGGCCTTTTCCTTCTGTTGCCTTCCTGGAGGGCCAACCCTCTGAGCTGAGGCCTAGGCCCTGGGCTGCCACCTCCCTCCCTTTCTTCACTTGGTATTGGAAGCCACCTCCTGACAGAGTCTTCCCTGGACAGCCTCAGCACTGGGTGCTCAAGATCCTGTCACAGGGCAGGGTCCTTGCTCTGGCCCACCCAGAAGCTAGGACAGGATCTGTGCTCAGTGTCCAACTCAGAAAAGTAGCCTCCACCCCTGCTTTTATCCTTCCATGGATGCCCCACCCTGGCCCCACCCTGACCTTGGAGGACATTCCCCAGGGCCTCATTCAGCTCCCTTGTACCCTGAGTTCATAATCGGTGACAGGCTGGAGGACAGTTGTGGCTGCTGCAGCCTGGCTGTGGCCTAGAGCCCTCCCCCTCTTCACTCCATCCCTGCATAGGTGACTACACAGAACTTTTTGCCCCAGCCCCTTTGTGGCAATGTCTTTCTGGTTGGAGGCAGAGCCTCGTCCCTTGCCGAGTCTGAACTGGACAGTCCCACCCCTCCCCAGCTCCACGGCCCTCTCTGCTGCCCATGCACCCTCCGGAGCTGGCCTTCTGCAGGGAAGGGCCTCGAAGAGCCTTGGCCTGGGATTGACCTGAGCCCAGCCCCCTGTGCAGGTCTCTGGATCTCATCCAGGCTGTCCGGGATGGGTGCCGGCCCTGGCGTCAGGCTGTAAAGGAGGAGGGTAGTTCTCTCTGTAGTGTGGGGCTGTGCAGGTCTGCCTGACCTGGGCTCTCACTCCAGAGTGGACCTCCCCCGGCTTCTCTCTGGCCTTCCCTTCCTCATGATCTTCCCTTCTCCCCTCCTCCTCTGTCCCCACCTAGGAGCCAGAGTGACCCTAGCTGGATGGTGGTATTCCCTGCTTACGTCCCACTCGTGGAACTCTGGTGCTTGGAATGAAGTCGGGGCCCTCAGCCTCCGGGCTGCAGCCTGCTGGCAGCCCTGCCCTGCCTGTTGCTGCGCCTTCCTCCCTCTGCCAATCCTGGCCGTGCTCAGTTCCTCGAATGCACCCGTCACTCGTTGAATGCCTCCAGGCCTTTGCACACGCAATTCCCTCTTCCCAAAGCGTGCTTTCATCTCATAGTTGTTTTATCTCTCAGGCTCCTGGCCATCCCCACCCAGGGCTGGGCTGCATGTCCCACCTCTTGTGCCCACGGTTCCTGTGTCCTGTTAGAGCACTGTTCATGCTGTCGGGTAGTTGCCCATGTCCCAGTCCCTCCTGGGTCATGAATCCTCCTCCCACCAAGGGAGGGGCCGTGTCTGTCCTGTGCTTCTAGAGGTGGAGGTGGTGAGGAACTTGGGCAGGGAGATGAGACATTGGTGTTTCTCTGTAGCACCTGTGAGTCAGCACATGCTGTAAAGGGGCTGGTGGCCTGTGTGGGGCTTGGGGGTGGGGGAAAGGCATGGTGCTGTGCCGGGACTTCAAAGCCCCCTGCCCTGATGCGCTACCCTGCTGTTGTCTGCTGCCTGTAGTTACAGCTACATGATCGACAACGTGATCCTGCTCATCACGGGCACGCTACACCAGCGCTCCATCGCTGAACTGGTGCCCAAGTGCCACCCACTAGGCAGCTTTGAGCAGATGGAGGCTGTGAACATTGCTCAGACACCTGCCGAGCTCTACAATGCCATTCTGGTGGACACGCCCTTGGGTGAGCCCCTGTTGTGTTTGCGGGAGGTGGGCAGGGGTGTCAGCATCAGTGTCTCAGTGTGGGGTTTGTGGACCCCTGGAGCGGGGTGGCCCTGACCCGGAAAGTGAGACTTGCCCACTGCTGCTTACCATTGTCTTCCCCTCAACTTCCTCCTGCCATTCTTCTCCCTTTTCCTTTCCTATTGCTTTTGCTGGGTCAGGCAGGCTACCCCAGGGCCTGACTCAGACCATCTAACTTTGAAAGAGTCTGATTTCTAAGAATACAGAGGAGGGCTGAGCTCATGGAGAGGAGTGAGAAAGAGGCCCAAGTCCCTTGGAGTCCTGGGAGCTCGGACAAACTGTGGCCCCAGGCTGGAGCCTAAGCAGAGCCAGAGAGCCAGCTGCCTGCAAGGCAGAGGAGGGAAGCAAACAGTTTCACTTGCCTCCACCGAGCAGGTCCAAGGGGCCAGGTCTGACAGTGTTGGGCAGGATGCAGGGTCCATATCAGAGGCCAAGGAAGGGAGGGGAATCGGAAACTTCCTTCAGGGCCCTGCCTACGCAGTGCTGACTTTTGCTTGCCTGGGAGGTGGAGGAGAAAGCACTAAGGCCATAACCAGCTAGTGCCCTCATAGCCAGAGTCCTGGGCTCAGGGGCACCACCTCTAGGAAGCTACCAGGGTTGAACCACAGGGCTCGAGGCTACACCAGGTCCTGAGCTGAGAGGCCTGAGCCCCACCTGCCGACCTAATCTGCCATAGACTCTCCCAGCATCTCGGAGCTAGTTTTGGGCTGTTTGGGGCTTCTTCAGTTTCTCTATCTTTAAAAATAAGACAGACCAGTGAGTCTGCAGGCCTTCCTGGGGGATGTGCATGCTCTGTTCTGCTCTGGTCTCCTTCCAGCCCCACAGTGGCCCCCTGGGTCACTGGTCCATGCCCACTGAGCTGTCAACTTGTCCTAAGGAAAAGGAGGCTGGTTTTCCAAGTATGGGAGCCAGGCCTTCCTGGGGGATGCAAGAAGTAGGCGTCAGGCCCTGAATCCACAGCTGCCCCTTGAGAAGGGAGGATGTCATGGCCTCTTATGCAAGCCTTTCTTTGGCATGGTCTGAGCTTGGGTCTGCCCCAGCAACGATTAGATCATGTTATGGCTAGCCACCTCCTTTATAAATCAATTTTAGGAGCAAGGAGGCAGGAGAAGCTCAGGTTAGTGTGCATTGCCCAGAGTATTGCTTCTGTCACTTCCAAGGCAACAGCCTAGGCTGGGTTGGAGACCCCCAGCACCCACCCGGATGGGCCTCGTGGCAGGGGCCCTCTGTGCCCTATAAGGCTATTGAACATCAGCAGGGCTCTCGCCTAGGCCACTTGCCCACCCCTCACACCCGTGTCTTTCCTCCCCAGCGGCTTTTTTCCAGGATTGCATTTCAGAGCAGGACCTTGATGAGATGAACATCGAGATTATCCGCAACACACTCTACAAGGTAGTGCCCTGCGCTAGCGGTGGGGGATGGCTGTCCATGGGCCGGGCTGTGGGGAGAGGTGGGATGGGGATTTATATGAGGTGCTAGGACAGGATGCAGCTACACCAGCCTCTTTTCTCAGGGGCTTATCTGCTCACTCTCTGGCTCCTGTGACGGGGACAAGGCTGCATGGAACAGGTTCTCCATCCCACAGTGCCTGCAGCAGGCTCAGATAAGATCAACAGGAGTGGCTGGCATTCCACCACTTGGCCTGTTAGAGCTGGCTCCTGGATTGCCACTCCCCCAGCATCCAGGAGGGTCACGGGCCACCACCCAGGCCATAGCGCTTGGGGCCACGTTACCTAGGCTATTGTCAGCAAGGACAGGCACTTGAGCAAAGGCAACAGTATGCTCAGTTATGGTGGTGGGAGGGACTGAGCCAGGCATAGCCAAGTCCTCATGTCCCTTTCAGGTTCCCACACTTGGAACCACTGCCACTTCCCACCATCCTCATCCCCTACCCACCTTCTGCTTCCCACAGTAAGGATCCTCTCCTGCCCTGCTTGGAGCTAGCTGGCTGACATTTGGCTGCAGCCTGAGCCCAGCCAGGGCCTCCATTCTCCCAGCAGGGGCCTGGGCTGGAGTGCAGTGAGGGTCTGGTGGCAGGCAAAGGGCCTGCCTGAGGTTGCAATGGTGTAGGTAGGGGACCAGCACCTGCAGAAGGAAAACATGGAGCATGGGCTAAGTGCCACAAAAATGACAGTTCCAGATGGTCCAGATGAATGGTAGGAGAGGGGTCTGGAATAAGAGGCAGGCATAGGATCGAGTCACCTAAGGCCTTGAATGGCAGGCTAAAAGGTTGAACTTTATCCTGTAGCAGGGTCAGCCAACAGAGGTTCCCAATAGAGCAGAGTACGTGCAGACAGCCCCCTCTGGCCATGATGTGTTGGGTGGATGAGAGGGGATGAGACCAGAGGTAGGAAGTTTGTCGACTTACTTTATCCTCAGGACTGCCCTAGGTGCTAAGACAGGCATCATTATTCCCGTTTGTAAAAATGAGAAAACTGAGGGCTCAGAGAAGTGGGGTGGGTTGCCCAAAGCTACGTAGTAAGTCAGTAGCAGCACCAAGGAGCACACCTGGCTCAGCCTGTTTGCAAAAGCAAGTGCTGTCAGCCACCCGGCTAATAGGGAGCAGGCCAACCAGTCGGGAGAGAGAGAGTACTCTCGCCTGCCTAGCTGGCCGGTTGCCAGGTTCCCTGCCCTGAGACAGGGTGAGGGGTGTGGCTCTCCCCCCAGCCTCACCCACAGCCTCACTGGGCCTGACTGGTTCTAGCTGGAGTCACTGGCGAGGGCTGCCCGGGCACCAGCTCATAAACACCGACCCAACGCTGTGGGCCCCATGCCAGGACCGCCCGCCCGTCAGGCAGTGTCCCAGCCCGGTGGCCACAGATGAGAGATTAGGCGGACCCTCAGCCGCCCGGTGGGGGTGGGACTGTAGGCAGCTGGTGCAGTAGCTGTGGGCTGGCAGACTCCAAGGGACAGGGCGGGGGTGGGAAGGTGACCTTGGTACCTGGGCCTCTGGGGTCTTGCCAGTTTCTTTAGCTGCTTTAGCCTCCAGAGAAGAGTCTGGGCCTGTCCCACCAGCCTCCCTGACCCTGGGGTCGGCCTCTCCAGGGATTGGTACTCTTGACTAAGCAAATAGGTGGGTAGCATTGCATGGAGCCCAAGACCTAGCTTGTGGCTTCACCCACAGATAGGAACCATAGGCCCCACTGGGGCAGGCCTCAGGATTTTGGCATAGCCAGTTTGGCTAGCCACAGGGAACAGGTGGCCACAGACAGACTCCTAAAGGAACTGAAAGGCACCACCAAGCCATGGGAGGCAGCTGTCTCTGCCACCCAGGCCCTCTGATTGCTGGGATCCTCTTTGCTGGGGTCTATCCTCCCTTTCAGGCTTCTTACTCCCTGACCTGTCTTAGACTTTTGTTCCCTGTGACCCCAGTGCTCACCCTCAGGCCTTTCCCTAAGCCCAGATTGCCCAGTGTTGCTGGCCAGGCCTGGCCTGGGCTCATGGACTCCTGGGTCCCATCTCTTAGAGCAGCAGAGCCTGTGAGCCCAAGTCAGCTGGTGGGTGGTGAAAAGGTCTTCACACCTCGGAGGTCAGAACTCAGCATGGAAAGTCAGAAGAATAGTCTCTAGCTTATGTAGCCAGTCTCTGGGACTGTGCCACCAGATGAGACTTGGGGGCTCTGAGAGAAGCGTGCCCATGCAAGGGAGCTCCCCTCGGGGCCTGTAAGACCATCCACCTTCCTCAGCATGGAGAGGTGGAGATGTGGGGAAGGAAGCCGGGCTGGTTTTGTGAGTGAGTGTTGGGAGGGACCTGGGGCCTAGGCTGACCCATCCTCTCCTCATGCCCAGCAGATCCAATTTTCCTGGGCAGGAAGTACTTGTTCCCACTGCCAGCCCACGTGCCCGGCCATTGCACTGTGGAGCTGACGTCCATGTAGGCAATAACCATCCCTCAGCAGGAACTAGCATGACAATTTGGTTCCTGCCGTGTGATGCCTAGGGGCTGCCTGGCGGGTGAGAGGAGGCGATGTCCAGTAAGGTAGGCTGGAAAGAGGGCCAGGGGCACTCAGTCCAGGCAATCTCTGTGAACTCTTCAGGAGTAAGCGTCCCTCCCCAGCCCATGGACACCTGGCTTTCTAAGGCAGAGGAAGGGGAGTTTGGGGGAGATTAGGGGGAAAGGAAGGCAGAACAGCACAAGGAGGACCTCTGTCCAGGCCCCCTCCAAGCCTGGCCCTCTGTGGGATTAGTGAGTGGGGACACTGCACCCTGCAGTGGACAGTCAACCAGACACTGCTCTGTCACTCCTGGGTGGGCAGCAGCAGGCAACTGCCGCTTGGCTAAGTAACAGTTGGAATTTGGGGTGTTTCAGGGCTATGCCATAAGGGCTGCCCTGGCCAATCCATGGGTGTGCTGTTCGTCCCCACCGCGAAAGGGGCTGAGAACGGGAGGAGGTCACATGTGAGGGGGAGGCCTAGCAAGCCCCACTGAGTCTCCCTGCCATGCTGAGCAAGCTCCATGCTCTGCACAGGCCTACCTGGAGTCCTTCTACAAGTTCTGCACCCTGCTGGGCGGGACCACAGCCGACGCCATGTGCCCCATCCTGGAGGTGAGTGCCTGCCCACCCTCTTGCCTGCTGGTGCTTGGTAGCCCTGGCCGGGCAGAAGCCCTGCCAACTGACTGGCTACTGTCTCCTTCTTCCTCCTTCTCTCCTTGCCCGTGCACTGGCCCCACAGTTTGAAGCAGACCGCCGTGCCTTCATCATCACCATCAACTCTTTCGGCACAGAGCTGTCCAAGGAGGACCGTGCCAAGCTCTTTCCCCACTGCGGGCGGCTCTACCCTGAGGGCCTGGCTCAGCTGGCTCGGGCTGACGACTATGAGCAGGTTAAGAACGTGGCTGATTACTACCCGGTGAGTGCCCTGGCTGGCAGGATGGTGGGTGGGCATGTTGGCACCACATACCCCACGGCACCCTCATGCTCATGCCTCCCACCACTCCCCCGGCCAGGAGTACAAGCTGCTCTTCGAGGGTGCAGGCAGCAACCCCGGAGACAAGACCCTGGAGGACCGATTCTTTGAGCACGAGGTGAGTGCAGAGTTCTTACAGGGCCTGCCTGTCAGAGGGAGGAGTTGGTGGCTTGGGCCCAACTCTGTGGCCATGGCCACCAGTACATCACATCTGTGTCTGTCTACAGGTGAAGCTGAACAAGTTGGCCTTCCTGAACCAGTTCCACTTTGGTGTCTTCTACGCCTTTGTGAAGCTCAAGGAGCAGGAGTGTCGCAACATTGTGTGGATTGCTGAGTGCATCGCCCAGCGCCACCGCGCCAAGATCGACAACTACATCCCTATCTTCTAGCATTCTGGCCCAAGGCTCCCAAGTGTACTGTGTGTGTCTGTGTGGTCTGTGATGAAGCCCATGGCTCATCTGCCTGCCCTGGGGAAGGCACACTGTCCCAGTGACTGCCCAGTTTCCCTGACCCTTTCTGAGACTGCTCTTAGGCCTGAAAAGGGGCTGGGCACCTGCTCCCCCTATCAAGGATGGACCAAGACCCACTCCAGAGTAAGGAGGCCACCTCAGCCCTATGTTTACAGCTGCTGACGTGTCTGAGAAGCATGTGGTCACTTTCATGTCCCTCCCTAATCTGAGAACCCCTGGGGGCAGTGTGAGCCTCCTCTCCTCTCTGTGGGTCACTCCCAGAGCCATGGCCCATGGGAAGGACAGAGCGTGTGTGTCCTTGGGGCAGGTGGAAGTAGCTCTGCCCCTCTGAGACAATAAAACCTCCCTAAGCCTGGCTGTCTGCTGCCTCCTTTGGGCCCTAGTACCTCCCCAGACCCCTAACTTCCCTTGTGACCCTGCCCTTGCCGAGGGAGCCCGGATTCCTCAGGGTGGGGGTGGGGGGGCGTCACTGGGAGATAGCCCCTCCCTCTGCTGGAGGCTCAGGTACAGACACAGGCCTGGGAAGCTGGGTCCTGGCCCTGGAGGGCTCCCGGCCTCCCTAATTGCTTCATTGAGCCCTACAACTCCCGGGGTTTAGGGTCATTACTCCCATGTCTCTATGAGAAACCCAGTCCCAGGGATAAATGATTTGCCCAAGGTCAAAGAAGGAGTGGAGGAGGGGGAGGTGTGAACCACAGAGGCCACCAGAGGAGCCCGGTCAGGTCAGTGCCCAGCACCCCCACCCCCGTGCTGAGCCCCAGGAGTTCCCAACCTCCGCCATAGAACCACACCCTGTCACCCAGCCAACCCAGCAGTTACCCCCTCCAAACACAGCATCTGCCCCACCCTAGGAGAAATAAAACTTATCTTTATTTAAGAAGTGGCAGTTGGGAAGTAGAGTATGCAGCTTCCCTGTGGCTTGAGGGGCTTGGGAGTGGGTAGATGGGGCCTGAATTCTTGAGCCAGTCAAGAGACAGTTGGGATTCACCCTTCAATTGCAACACCGAGGCACTGGTGCCCAGGACCAATCCCGAGGGGTCCCCAACCCACCCAGTCGGTCACTCCTTAGTTTGCAGAGGCACTGTCTGCAGGGTCCTGTCACAGGTGACAGTGAAGTTTTGCACTAAACTCCCCACCAACTGAGTTCACGCTGCAGGGTAGAGCGTTGTGCCCAAGAGGGTCTGTTTGGGCTCATGAAGCAGTGGACAGGCCCTGAGGCTCACTGGGCAACATCAGCCTCACTGGGCCTGGACTGAGCATCAACAGTGGGGGACTGGGGTTCATTAGGCCAGGCTCGAGGGCAGATGGGGGGTAATAATGCCCAAGGGAGAGCCAGGGACTCCTGGAGCCTCCTGTGCTGGAGTGGTGGGGCCATATGTGCACACGGCTCAGCGAGCCACCACTGGGGAAGAGCCTGGGCTTGGGTTTGGGTCCTGGGCAGAGGTAGAGCCAGGCTGATCAGGCTGCAGGGCCCTAGGCAGACAGTGATTGATGAAGAAGGCCTGCAGGAAGCAGCGCCTCAGGCCCTCAGGCAGGTAGTAGTGGATGAAGTACATGAGCCCTAGCCCACGGCCTGGGAAATAGCGGCGGCGCGGCCGAGCTGCCAGCAGCGCATCTGTGATGGCATCTACAACTGGGCTGAGGTCGGGCAGTGCCATGCTTAGTGAATGCAGGAACTGCCTGTGCAAGTGCTCGATGTAGTCCTTGCCATAGGCCTGCAGCAGCTCTTGGGGCAAGTTGGCCAGCAGCAGTTCCTTGCGCTGCTCCCACTGGTCCACGTTTGTCACAGACCCTGGGGAAGGGGTGGCAAGGTCAGAGCTGGGCCATGCCTCTGGTCAAAGCTACACCCCTAGCCAAAGCCATGCCCTTCCTCAGCCCTGCCCCTGCCCCCATAAGACCATGCCTGCCCCACCCCCAGCCCAGACCCCCACCTGTCTTGAAGCAGCCAGGCTGGACGACGCTGACCTTGACCCCCCAGGGAACAAGTTCACAGCTGAATGTGTCCATGAGCAGCACCACGGCCGCCTTGGAGGTCCCATAGGCTGCCAAGCATGGATAAGGCATGTCTCCTGGGGATAGGTTGGGGGTAGGGCAGCTCAGCTTTGGCAAGGGGCTCCCAGAGCACTCCTCTGCCGCATAGTGGCTCCTTTTCCCAGTGGGGGAGGTGACTCACCTGCTGGGCTGCCCACAGTCACAATGCGACCCCTAGAGTGGCGCAGCAGGGGTAGGAGGCCCTTGGTCAGCTCCAGTACACCAAAGAAGTTCACTTCCATACAGGTGCGGAACATGGCCACTGGAGACAGCTCTACATCGGCCACCACTTCGTTGTAACCCGCATTGTTGACCAGGCCCCATAGGCCTGGGGTCACATAGCAGGGGAGAGAAGCCTCAGGTCAGCCCAGCAGCAAAACTCCAATCCCTGCCCCCTTTCCACCCATCCGGCCACGCCCTCCCCTGGTGGAACTTGTCACTGACCCGTGCTGGTGGTGTGGGCCTTGGTGAACTCCAGCACGCGGCTAATGTCTGCTGGCTTGGTCAGGTCCATCTGCAGCAGCTTTAGGCGAGGGGAACAGCAGGCACGCAGCTCTAGGGCACCGGGACTATTCAACTCCAACACAGTGGCCAGTACCGTGAAGCCCATGGCGTCCAGTTTCTTGGCTGTCTCCTTGCCAAAACCAGAGTCACAACCTGGCCAGGCCAGGGCAGTCAGTGAACTTCCACCGTGGCCCAGTCCACCCTGAGACAATCCCAGAATCACCAGGGTCTGCATGGGATCCAGGCCCCTGGACATTCAACGTACCAGCAGTCAACAGCCCTAACTCCTTCCCTTGGCCCATCTCTGGCTGGCTTTGCCCCTGTACCTGAGCCCTGAGCAGCAACTCTGTGATAGCTGTCATCTCTCTGACTCCCCATAGCTATACCATCAAATATGGCTTATGATCCCCACTTTACAGAAGAGGAAACTGAGGCCTAGTAATGCCAAGGTGCTCGCCAAAGTCACCCAGCCAGCGCAGAGTAAGGTCAGGACTATCCCAGGCCAGCCTGAGATGGAGTCCGAGCACCAATGTCCTGCCTGCTTGACGTCAGACCAGAGCTCATAGCTATCAGTGTGTAGCCTCTCTTCCTTTCTGGACACAGAAGCAGCCCCTCTCTAGTCCTGTCCCTTTTTGACCCCTTTGAATCTATTCTCCACCTAAGAGCCAGAAGGATCTTTCCAAAAATGACAATATTACTCTGCTTGCTGCTGCAAACCTTTCCAAGGCTGCCTGCAGTCCTCAGGACCAAGCCCAGGCTCTCTGACACCATCCTGCAGGCCCTATACAACCTGAGCCCTTCCCTTCCCGGTCTCAACACGCCCTGCTATTGTTCCATGCTATAGGCACTGAAGGCCCTCCCCACCTTGCGCTTTACCTCCACCCTTGGCATTCCAATCAGTGGCAACAGTGGGGTGTTTTCTGAGCCCCAGACCACTTGCCCCCAAGACAGGGACCACGATGGATGGAAAAGACCTGCATTTGAAGCCCTTCCCACACCCACCAAGTGTCATCTGAGGTCAGTTACCACTCCTGGAGGCTTAATTTCCTGTCTTTGGTTTGCAGAAAGAAGAACCACCAGGAAGAGCCAGTAGGGGAGTCCCTGGTCCCTATAAACCCCAGCTTCCTTGATTGTTTCCATTCTGATCCTGCTCTGCAGGGAGCCAGTGAGTTGGGCAGGGAGGACCAGTGAGGGAGGAGGCTCTCTGGAGCCCGCCCCCCACATCCACAGTGGTCCTGCCAGTGGTCCTGCCCGACAGAAGCAGCGAAGTGGCTGGGCTTCCCCCACTGGTGAAGGGCTCAGCACCCCCTCCCCATCCCAGCTCCGCCCCCTCTGCAGAGGCAGAGAACAAAGCTGGGCAGGGGGCTTCAAGCTGGGCTTTGTGTGCTGGGGGCTGCAGCCTGGGCTGCAGGGTACCTCCCTGGCAAGCCTGGCTGGGGGAGGGGAGTGAACACAGTGTGTGCACTTGCCTCGACTGCCTTCCAGAGCAGACAGGCCCTCCCAAGGGAGATTCAGGCTTCCCAGAGCCTCAGCTCTGTGATCCCAACGGAGTCACCCACATTTTGCATGCCCTCTTGCTCACCTTCACACACTCAGATACCTGTACATACCTCCAACCTGCCTGGATGTTCTCACACGGGCTCAATGCCTACCACCCACCAGTGCACAGATGTACACAGGCACCCAGACCCGAAGCTCAAACCCTGACCCCACAGCTGAGCTCCAAGAGTAGCTTCGGCCAGCAGTTCTCAGGGGGCATTCTTGGGGGCTGGGGGTGGTGGCAGCTCCGGCAGGCACAAGATACAGTGTTCTTGGCAGGTGGGGCAGGGCCTGGTTACCCACTTGTCTTGCAGCCAGGTGGTAAGCGAGGAAACCCCAGAGTTTTCGCGCATGGGGAAGCTTGGAGGCACCTGTGTAGACAGGGTGGGCTGGGCAGTCCTCTCCCCAACCTCAGCTTTGCAACCAGAGATGGGGGGAGCCCAAGTCACAGAAAGCACCCCTGCTCTCACCTCTCTGTAGGGCTCAAGGCTAGGAGAAATAACAGCAGCAACACAAAGCCCTGAGGTGAGATCTCCGGAAAGACTATGTAGCTGGGTCACTAGTACCTGCAGATCGCCCAGGTCCTATTAAAGCAGCTCACAAATAAGAAAGCAGGAGGGGATTGGCCCTGTCTCTGGTGGCAGTGCACACAACTAGCCCCTCCTTCACACCAGGAGGGTCTGTTGGCTTTCCTTCCTTGAACTCCTGAAACTGGGGTCCCCTGCGGCTCCACGCTGCACCCTGAACTTGAGTCTCTCCCATCCAGTCTGAGCCCTTTTTCATTTTTGCGGAAGCCCAAAGCCCTCATGCCACCCTCACCCACCCTACCCTGCCTCAGCGGTCTGGCTTCTTACCTGACATTCAAAGCACCTCCCAAGCACACAACCTCTTATCCCACCAAACCCCTGCAGCACACTGTCCCCTACCCAGGCCATGCATAATCCTGCTTTAAGCCTTTGCCCCACACCCCTTCTCTGATCCAAGATACCTGTCATACTCCATCTACCTCCACTCATCTGAGACCCAGAGCAAGGATTTCCTCCGCTGGGAAGTTCTCCTGGGCCCATCTGATCATGCAGGGCCACCTACTGGACCGAGGTCTCTGAGAAGCCAGTTTGCTGGCTGACCCTAACCCAGGTCCAGTGTTAGGTCAGAGCCCCAAAGCACTTGTCCAAAGCCATGGGGCTTGGGGGAGAGACTAGGCTGCCCCTCCCCCCATGCAATGGAACCAGTGCCCCCTGGCCTTTCTCCCCCTCCCCACTTCCTGCTGGGCCTCCAGCCTCCCTTCCCCTTCCCTCACTCTGGTGACAGATTTATTCCCTGCTCCAGACAAAGGAGCTTAGCCAGGCGGCCAGAGGCACCTGAGCCCAGCTCTCCAAGATCTCCTTCCTGGGCACTGACGACCAGGAGGGATCGGGGGTGGGGTGCTGGCTGCAGCCTCTGGACTGCTACCTCAGCAGTTTGGTGGGGGGTGGCTGGACCCGAAAGGCAGCTGAATGCTCAGCTGCCCTGCATGGTGACCTCAAGCTTTTGTGAACTCAAAGGATCCGAGCCAACATGCGGCAGCTCCCTATCTAAGCTCTTTCCTCTGGACCCAGGGAATAGGAGATGGGGTGTTTGTTCCACGTGAGGCTGTCAGGAGGCAGGCGGAGTTCAAGGGGTGACTACCCTTCTTCTCGAGCCCTTTGAAGTCCCTCAGAGCACTGTCCCCTGCCCCAAGACTGCTCTCTTGGGGAGGGGCATTGCTTAAACCCCCAAACTCCAAGAGGCTCCCCCTTTCTCAGCCACGTTTCCTTTGCGCACCTGCCCACTCCCTGCCTCACTTTTCCTCCAACACTCCCGGCAGCCGCAGGTAGTTAACCCGGACTTGGGGAGGTGCCCGGCGCTCCCTACTTGGCTCGCTCCCTGCACCCAGCGGAGGGAAACTCTCCCACTCCAGCGCTGGGGAATCCGCCTTGGCCGTGCCCATGGGGAGTCCTCTGAGTGTCTAGTACCACCCTCGAGCCTGGCGTCCCCGCGCTCCGCGCCCCGCGCACTCACCGGTGATGAGCACCGCGCGAGTGGCCACGGGCAGGCGCGGCGGGCGCGCCAGGCGGGACAACGCGATCCAGCCGGCGGCGGCCAGCACCGCGAGTGCGGCCGGCGGGGGCAGCAGGCGCTGGCACAGCCAGTCGAGCGCGGCCAGCAGCGCCAGCGCCGCCAGCAGCGGGCGGCCCAGACGCAGGTCTGCGCGCAGCAGCTGCAGCAGCGCGCGGGCCGCCACGAGTAGCCAGGCGCCGCCCGACGGCCAGGGCCAGCGCTCCATGGCGGCCCGGCCGGGTCGGGCTGGGGCGGGGCGGGGCGGGGCGGGGCGGAGGCCTGGCCGGGGAGCAGACAGAGACTCGGGGCCCGGGCGCGGGGTGCAGGGGAACACCAGCCTGGGGCGGGAGGGACACTCGCTTTCTCCGCTCGCCCTCGGGCAGAGCTTATAAAGAGCCCCAGGGGCGGGGAGAGGGCGGGGCGGGGCGGGGGCGGGGCTTGCCTCCACTTCTCTCAGGCACCCCCCGCCGGGCAGGTGCTCCCCTCCTGCCCCTCCCCCTCGGCCAGATCCGCTTGAGAAGAAGCCGGAACAAAGTCCCAAAGTTGCTGCGCGAGGAGGAGCCGCCTCGCCGCGCGCCGCGCTGTGGAAAGGGCCGGTCGGTCCAGCCCCGGCGCCCGGCCTCCGCTCACCCCTGCGCCCCCACCCTCGCGCCCGGGGCCGCGGAGTCGCCGCTCTCAGGTGAGCACATGCAGCTCACACTTGCTCGGGACACCTGAGGGGACACGCAACCTGCATCCAGGCGCCCCACATTGATTGCGCCGCCGCCCGCACACGCGCCGCACTCCCACGCGGTGCGCGGCCGCAGGTCCCCGGCATACACGCCCTAAGGCGCGCTCACACCTGGGCCGCTCCGGCCATTTAAAAGCCGCCTGGGACAGAGGCGGGGGCCAGCCTGGTGACCTCCTGGGTTCTTCACAGTCTCTGTTCCGCCTTTTTCCCCTTCGCTCCGGGGCTCAGCCTTGGGGATGCACATCCCCACCTCCTGCTGCACAAACGTATGTGTGTGGGGGTCGGTGAGGGGCCGTCACAGGAAGCGGCTAGGTCCCACATTACCTCTGGCCCCTCCTCACCCCAAAAGCCAGGCCAGTGGGGACACCTGGGAATCCGTGAAGGCCACCTAGAACAGGATAGGCCCTGTCTTGCTCCCCTGAATCTCCAGGGGATAAAATAAGTGGTGTGAGTGTGGGTGCATTTTTCTGTCTGTGTGTAGTATGAAGGTCCACGTTTGTGTGTGGCCCAGTGGCCCCCCATCCTGCCCACCCCCGTGTCTGGCACCCTGTGTCTAGCATCCATGCCAGGGCTCTGCGAGGCACTGGGAGTTGTTGCCAGTATCTGGCTGCCAGGCTCTGTGCTGGGGGGAGTAGGTGCAGCCCATGGCAGAGGGGGTCCCTGCTTCCTGTGGGCCTCCAGGACTTGTTCCAGTGCCTCACCTCTCCCCTTTCTAGGTTCTGGGAGGTCATGACTCCTTGTCACACCTCCCAGTCCTGTTGCTTATTCTCTGTCTTAGGTGCCTAGGCTCTGTGCCAGGGCTACCTGGCAATGCCTCCTCCAAAGCCCTCCCTGCCACCCAAGTTTGGCCCCATGGTGGGCCAGGGAAATCTCAGGGAGGGGGCTGGAAGCCAGACCCACTTAAGGGGAGAGTCTGGGTGGAGGACCCATCTCCTACCCAGAGCCATTCCTGTGCCTCCACCTATGCCTCCTCCTGTAAGTACAGATGACAGGCTGGCCCTGACCCTGGGAAGCAGGACTTGCCTGAGGAGGGTGTGTGTGCCTGACCTTGAGTACATGACCTTGTGTGCCTGTGTTTGTATGCACTTGTGTGCATGGGGCTCCATGGCTTGGTCACACCATTTAGTTGTGTCACTCCCTGTGCCATGACTCTGCATGTGCATGTGAATACATCTGTGTGTGTTGTGTGTGTCTCGTAGTTTTCTCTCTTTTGGTCTGGGTTATCCTGCCTTTAGAAACTTAGGGAAACATTCCTTTTCCAAACTCACTGACTCCTGTTGCCCTGAATGTATGGCCCTGGCTCAGGGGTAGGCACAGCACCCTTGGCCTGGCTTCCTGATTTGAGCTCCAGAGCCTGGAATGGATGGAGCCCCCAGCTCTAGCCACTCCACCTCAACCCATGAGGTGGCTTCCCTTTGGGGCTGGGGAAAGGAGTAGAAGAGGCAGTGGGGGTCTTGGGGAGCCTTCAAGGTCAAAGCCAGAGTAAGAGTTGAAGGGTTGGGGATGGGGGCAGGAAGGCAAGGTGGGAGACTGAGAAACAGGGTCCCATATTGTTCTTTGAAGGAAACATGAAGGACCCTGACTCATCAGGAAGCCCATGATGGGGAGGGACACTGGGGAATTGCCTTTGGCTGCATAGTATAGGGACACTGTGCCACCTTGGGCAGAGCCATCAGTCTTTTGGGATTTGAGTCTGGGTGGGGCTGGACTATCTACCACAATTTTATAGAAACTCCCCATCTTCCCATGCGTGCTGCCCAGGATCTATGCTGCTGGACCCCTTAGCCCTCATTACCTGGAGACGTTTTAGAAATAGGTGGCTTAGGCAGTCATGGCTGGGAGGGACTGGCCCAGCTCTGTCTGAGGCCTGGTGCCAGGTGGTGCCTGCCTAGGGGAAGAGAACCAGCCTCTGCCAGAACCAGGAGTCTGGGTTGGCAGGGGCCTCCAGGGAAGAGAAGGGAAGGTGGGTAGAGGGCGGGAGGCCCCGCAGATAAGGTAAGGCCTGGCAGGGCAGAGGAATGAAGGGCAACCAGAAGGAGCAGAGCCCCTGAGCTACCCCACCCCTAAGCCCTCAGCCCACAGTCTCCTTTAGTCCTTTGTCCCACCTTCCAACCCTCTTGGTCAGAAACCAGGTTAGCCAAACCCTTAGCATGCCCCAGGCACTGGAAGAGCAGGGGTGGGTCGGAGGCCTGCAGGCTGGCTCCAGTCTTCTCCCGCGCTGTCCAGCGGCTCACTGGCGCCATCTGCTGGCCTTATGGGGAGGACGCAGCTCTGAAGGGGATAAAGACTAGGCAGACGACCGCTGGATTTTGAGGATGGGGAAAACAGAAGTCCAGGGTGGGGGGGTGCCGAGTGGCAGTATCCAGGAACCCTCACACTCTGTCCTCTGGCTGTCCTGGGGTCCTGGAGCCAAGCACTCACTCACCATCTTTTTCTTCCTCCGTGGTCCAGCTCAGAGGCTGCAGAGTCCCAGGGAGGCCCTGTCTTGCACTCTGCCTCCCACCTGGCACCCCTACCCCTCCTCCTCTAGCAAGATGACAGAAGGGCCCCTCTCCCTGCCAATAGCCAGTCCCTCCACCTGGGCCCTAGATCTCATTATTCCCCATCCTCAAAGACAGCAAACTTGTATAGAGTTCTTACTGCAGGCCAGGCCCCGTGCTGGGCACTGCAGAGGCAACAGCTAACCACTGGCCCTTTCCCAGCAGCAAGCGCACTGGCTCTGGCCTTGCCCATTGGGAACCTCAATCCTATACCTCTTTCTCCCAGCATCATTCTTGTGCTCTTCCTCTGTGGTCAGCCACATTTCTCTGTGGCTGTAATCTGTGATCACCATCGCCACTCTCCCCTCCCATGCCCGAGCATGGGATTAACTCCTCTCCTGACCTCACCAAATGTAATGAGTAAATGACCTCCTAGACCCCCAATCTCATAGGCCCATCTCTGCCTTCAGCTAACTTGGCCTCCTCGAAGCTTCTGCCGTGCTGCCTGCTCTTTCCTGTCCCAAGCCCTGTCTCCCTTTGGTGCCAATGAAGGCACTGCTGCTGCGTTTCCTACCTCCTGCCTCTCCTGCCTCCTCAGCTTCTCCTGCTAATGGGTCAACCTCTGGCAGTGAAGGCCTCGAACTTGGCCCTTCCTCTGCCATGAGCTCATCTTCCTATTCACATGCTGGTGGCTCCCCCGCCGGCCTTGCAGCCAAGGCCTCCCTGTTGACTCCAGGCCCCATGTCCAGCTGCTCCTGGACGCCTCCCTTGGACACACAGAGGCCCCCCACATTCAGCATGTCCAAAGCTGGTCTCCTCCCCTTCCCTGGCTGGCAGCCACCCAGTCCCCACCACATCCTCGACCTTCATTCCACACACTGGCCCCCATATTTCTTGTTCTTTCCCAAGCCCTGGGTTTGGTGCAGATGCCTCATGATAGCCTTTTCTGGGAGGCATCGTGATCACCATTCTTTTTTTTTTTTTTTTTTTTAGATAGAGTCTTGCTCTGTCGCCCATTCTATATTGTGGTGGTATCATCATAGCTCACTGCAACCTCAAACTCCTGGGCTCAAGTGATCCTCCTGCCTCAGATTCCCAAGTAGCTGGACTAAAGGCATGTGCCACCATGCCCAGCTAATTTTTTCTATTAGAGAAGGGGTCTTGCTCTTGTTCAGGCTCGTCTCAAACTCCTGATCTCAAGGGATCCTCCTGCCTCAGCCTCCCAGAGTGCTAGGATTACAGGTGTGAGATACTACACCTAGCCATTATCACCGTTTTATATTCAAGGAAACTGAAACTTCCAGAGGCCAAGAAAATTGCTCAATTGACCAGTCCCAACATCCAAACTCAGAGGTGTACCTGAACTCAAAATCTGTGTTAATGCAGAGCCCCATTTGTCACATGTAGCCTCTTACACTTCGTGTAGCCTCTGCCATGTAGCCTCTGCCACTTTCTAAGGGCAAAGGAAAGCTTGGAATGGTCTGAGCAAAGGAGACTCCTGTCCTGGCTGGCCAGGAAATAGATTTGGGGAAGAGGGGAGGCTGGGAGTCTTGTTGCTGCATCCAGATGAGGGACGGAGCAGTCTGTTCAAACAAGCTGAGTGGGAGATGCCCATGGAGGTGCAAGGGCTGAGCCCAGAGGTGGCTGGATGCTCGTGGTCTCCAGCACATCGCTCATGTAGCATGGGAGCCCTGGAAGTTGTGACTCACCTCCGCATGCCCTAGGGGTGAACTGAAACCCCCCATTTTTCAGAAGTGTCCCATCTAGGCTGGGCATCTGGAAATCAGGCCCTTCCATTAGTGAACTGAAGGAAATCTCCCCTTCAGTGGCTGGGAAGAGGGGACAGTAAGATGCAGGAAGCCAGGAGCATCACTTGTTTTCAAACTGTGTCAGGAACCCTCCTCTGAACTTCTTTTACTATCTTCAGGATGGAAGGCAGGTGTTTGGGGACTGGGGTTCTTGAGTTTGGGAAACACTGAGAGAATGTGCTCTCCAGGGGTTTCTGGGCCAGTCCTAGGGGAGAAGAAAGGCCCAGCAGAGAACACTTGGTGTGTGTGGGGGGAGAGTCAGCTGACTCTGGTTGAAATCCCATTAGGGTCTAGACCCTCAGTGTGGCTCTGAGTTATGAATTCTCCTCTTCCACATTTGATGTGTGTTTGCTGCATGCTAATCCTTGTGCTCGGTTTGCTTGTACTTCATTTTATTTACTATTCTCACATCATCACTATGAAGCATGTACTGTCATTATTATCCCCTTCCTATAAATAAGAAAACAGGCTCAGAGAGGTTAAGCGACATGCCCTAGGTCACACAGCTGTCCAAACCCTATGCTCCTAATCATCAGGCCACACTATCCTCTGGCTTTCAGCGCAGGAGGTTGGCCTTATTCTGTGGGCAACCTTTTTTTATTTGCTTCTGGATTAGAAACATATTAATATCTCCCAACAGCAGAATTAAGGCAACTTAATTGTGAAAAACTAATTCCAAAAAGCTGCTTCCTTACAGCTTCCATCCAGCCCTGATTCAGGCCTTTTCTTGGCAGAACAACTGCAAAAGATACAAAAATTAGTTGCTGTTGGCTGGCTGGTTTAATTTATTTGCATATACATAATTAAGCCCCACCCCTGGTGGCTAATACCCCCCCCAAGCTGTGGCTATTTTCTGATTGCTGGTGGGGAGGCTTGTGTACGTTGTATTTTTTTAAAAAATAAACTGAAACCAGATGGAGGGAGGCTTGTTCACAGCCTTGCCTACAATTTTCTCCAGCGAAATTCCTTGAAAAGTCAACCACCTATGAGTGGTGCCTGTTCTCCCTGGAGGTCCCTCACCGCTGGTATGCAACTAGCTGTGGAGGCTGGTCTTTCCAAAAAGTGCAAACAAAAGGAGGAGAAAAAGAGCTTCCTGGCCTGAGGGCTTTCCAGAATGTGGGGTCGTCTCCTGGTGGAGCTCAATTTTAGATCTGCACTTACAATTAGTGTCCTCTCTCCCCGCTTTCCTTGTGTTGAGGGTAGGTTGGGGCGCTGTTGAGGGTAGGTTGGGGAGCTGTTGAGGGGAGTCTTGGGCTGGGCTTGAGTCAGAATCACCTGGACCAACACTTGGTAAAAATATGCTTTCCAGCCTCCCACATATACTCCATTTGTGGTGCTAATCTCTGGCAGGAGACCCCAGCTCTCCAGATGGGTTGATATTTGCAGTCAGTGGCGGGGTTATACCGCTAAAGCAGCCCAAGCCACTCCTGCTTCCATCCTGGGAAGACCAGATGCGGGAGATGGTTATCAAAATATTTTTAACCACCAGCCAGGTCCAGGGCTTTGTAATGTCCTTGGATCCCTCATTAAGCTATTTCTTGCTCAGAGAGAAGAGGCAAGTGAACCCACTGGTCACTGTGCCAGGGGCTTTGCATTTTTATTTGGAACGTGAATTGGACATTGTCATAGTAGAAGTATATGCTCCAGTCCCCAGGCAGGGGAGAGAGCACGTCTTTCCCACCTCCGACCTTCATTCCTGGCTCAGAACACCTTTCTTTTGGATTCTGAGCTTTTTCAGATAATTGTGTCAGGTTACATAAGGTTTTGAGATATGAACACTCAAAGGAAATTCCGCTGAGAGCAGGTCTGAGAGGTTCCGGTACATAATTTGCTTTAAAGTATTCGAGGAAAAAATTCAGGTGTCTCAGCCCTGCACATTTTTGAAATAAAATAAGAACAGCAGACAACTCTGCATGCATGTACCATTCTCCAAAGAAATGAGCAAGCCAAAAGATAGATTTCCACGCTGAAAGGAAACACCCCACCCCAGGGAGCCTTGCAGGGGTGGGGATGAGGGGGTCAGGAGCAAAGAGGACAGCTGGGACCAGGCTGAAAAGGAAATCCTTAGCAGGCCAGGATCACCTCCCCCGCTTTCTGCATCTTAGGTAACACATGTAAATACAAGCCTTCAGTTTTCCAAGAAACATAAAATAAAAGCTGAATTACTGGCAGAGAAGCTTTAAAATTTTTGGTTCCTAGGACTCTGCAGGCACATTTTCCACACACCATGATTTTTATTTCATTTGCTTCCCTCTAGCAGCTCTGTTGCATAAGGTGCTGTTTCCAAACACCTTGTGCCCAACTGGAGACACAGAGTAAGTTTTATCTAGGTCTAAGAAGAGTTCTGGAAGGGTGACATCGTGTTCCAAGACGTACGGGTTATAGTCAACAGTAGGAAAGCTGCCAGAGCCTTCTCACCAAGGAAGCTGAGAGAATATTTTAAATACCAAATGGTACTTCTCTCTTAAAGCACAAAGCAGTCATAAAAATCACTTAACAAGGAAAAATTAATGAGAGGAAAATATCTTGAATGTAGCAAATTTTTTTTTTTTTTTTTTGAGACAGAGTCTTACTCTGTTGCTGGGTTCTAAACCCACTGGAGCAAATATTTCCATCATCTGAACCTCTGTTTATTCACCTGTAAAATTAGATAATTTTTTTTTTTGAGACAGAGTCTCACTCTGTTGCCCGGGCTAGAGTGCCGTGGCGTCAGCCTAGCTCACAGCAACCTCAAACTCCTGGACTCAAGTGATCCTCCTGCCTCAGCCTCCTAAGTAGCTGGGACTACAGGCGTGCACCACATGCCC
>CAUYRT010010384.1:0-47267 GCA_963574885.1 Lepilemur ruficaudatus
CAGCCTAGCTCACAGCAACCTCAAACTCCTGGGCTCAAGCAATCCTTCTGCCTCAGCCTCCCGAGCAGCTGGGACTACAGGCATGTGCCACCATGCCCAGCTAATTTTTTTCTATATATTTTTAGTTGTCCAATTAATTTCTTTCTATTTATAGTAGAGATGAGGTCTTGCTCTTGCTCAGGCTGATTTCGAACTCCTGACCTTGAGCAATCCGCCCGCCTCGGCCTCCCAAAGTGCTAGGATTACAGGTGTGAGTCACTGTGCTCGGCCAGTGTGTGTCTTTTGTGGTAGAGTGAAACTGGTAAATTTCTTCTTGAGCTATATCTTTATTCATCTTTGCTTACTTTTTAATAAGATAATCAGCTTTAATTTTTTTCCCTTTTTAGTTCAGCGTTATGGAAGATAGGTAGTCTTTTGAGAATAGTAAACTAATCTGTATGTGTATATACAAAGTTAATTATGGCTAAGATAGAGAAAAAAAGTACCAAACAAATCTTGGGGAATGCTTTACAATTTCATTATCTGGCCCATAGTAGACATCAAAATGTGTGTGACTGAATCAGTGAGTGAATGGACACAAAACTTGTAGACTTAGTATCATAAGGCTCAGGCTACTTTTATCACCTGGGAGGCGTGCCTAACTTCTCTGAGGGCTTCTTACTTATCTGTTAAGTGGGAATCCTAATACCTATGTAACAGAGCCATTGTGAGCATTAAATGAGGGAAATATTTGTTGGCACTTAGTAAGTATAAGTTGAATTTAAATATTTATCTAAATTTAGGTTGTTTTCAGGTTTGGAATGGATTATGCTCTAAAATAGCAATTGTGAAGTAAATTTTAAGAGTGACTTGACTGGGAATGATCATTGTATTTTGCAAAGATATCTATACTGGTGAGTTTTTCATCCCATTCCAAGGCTCCTTTGCCCTTAAATTTAAAAGCTTTATGTTTTATTTTTTGCAGGTTTGCATGCATCCCCACAATGTTCTGTCTGACGTGGTGAACTATACCTTGTGGTTAATGGAGTGTTCTCATGCTTCAGGATGCTGCCATGCTACCATGTTTTTCTCAATTTGCTTTTCATTCCGGGCTGTCTTGGAGCTCTTTGACCGCTATGATGGTCTTCGCCGTCTGGTGAACTTGGTGAGATTCTTTCATTGGTTTTTCTCTCTAGAAGTAGAGGTTCTTCTTATCTTGGCTACCCTTTAGTAACACACCGTTGAAGAAAGAAAGCTTCTGATTGGAGGAGTTTTATTATTATTTATGTGAAATCTTTTTTCTCCATTCACAAGTTTCTCTTTTTCTTTAGCAGTTAGAGGACTCTGTGTACCATTGTAGACTAGCCTTGGATATAGTATTCTTATGGAGGAATTACTATTCATGATCTTTCTAAAAGCAGTAGCTTTATGCCTGTATTTCTTTCACAATAATTAAAAGCTCTTATCATTTTTCAGCATAGGTTTAATGTTTGGCTGTCTTACAGCTACTGTTAGCATGTTGTATATGTAGATATACTTTGATATTTATCAATCTTGTTGAGCAGCGGTCCCCAAACATTTTGGCACCAGGGATCGGTTTCATGGAAGACAATTTTTCCGTGACCAGGCTGGGGGTGGGGGATGGTTTTGGGATGATTCAAGTGCATTACAGTTATTGTACAGTCAAACCTCTCTGCTAATGTTAATCTGTATTGCAGCTGCTTCTCTGCACTAGCATCACTGCCTCAGCTCCACTTCAGCTCATCAGGCATTAGATTCTTATAAGGAGCAAGTAACCTAGATCCCTTGCATGTGCAGTTTATAGTAGGATTTGGGCTCTTATGAGAATCTCATGTCGCTGCTGATCTGACGGGAGGCGGAGGTTATATGGTGATGAGAGTGATGGAAGTAGCTGTAAATATAGATGAAGCTTTGCTTGCTCACCTGATGCTGACCTCCTGCTGTGCAGCCTGGCCTGGTTCCTAACAGGCCACGACTGTTACTGGTCCATGACCCGGGGGTTGGGGACCACAATTGTTGAGCATAAAAGTTTACCAAATCTTTCCCCCCTTTTTTTATCCTTTTACTTTTCTCTTCCTTCCTGTTCTCTCCCCTACTTTCTGTCCCAATCTTTTTCTTCTTTGTTAATAGATAAGTACTTTGGAGATTCTGAATTTGGAAGACCAGGGTGCACTTCTGAGTGATGATGAAATATTTGCTAGCCGCCAAACTGGGAAACATACCTGCATGGCCTTGCGCAAGTACTTTGAGGCTCACCTGGCTATTAAATTGGAACAAGTGAAGCAATCACTTCAGAGGACTGAGGGTGGCATTCTTGTCCACCCTCAACCCCCGTACAAGGTGAGAGGACCTTGTCTTACAAGAGAAAGTTCTAACACGCTCTGTAGCATCTTGAGCCTGAAACTCACATTTAGATCAGTGGCATCTCTGCAGGGTATACGTGGTTGCATTGTCCTTTCCCTGTATTGAGGCATAACAATTGAAAGTGGAGGTAATAGGTTAATTTCAAGTACTTATTTTGCTTCTAGTTGTAAGTTGCTACTTTTTTGGGGGTGGGTAATAGAACTAAAAGATAAACTAAAGTATGTATAAAAGGGCTTTCTTTTATGATAGGTACTAGATATCCTGCTTCCTATGTGGACTTTCTTTCTTGAAAGGGTGTGCCTATAACTTCACTTCTCTATCATTTTGGAACTTAGTATGTTTTGGGATCAAGATCAATGTCTGCATGTTTTAAAAATCACAAATTGAAAAGAAATCAATTACATGGTGCTTCTTTCTCTTCTCGAACTGTGAAATATATGCACAAAGGAACTTTTTGTTATCATTTTGGGCAAAATGTATTGTGAGTCTACTTATAAATAAAATAAACAAAAGATTATGGCTATGCACAGTGGCTCACGCCTGTAATCCTAGCACTCTGGGAAGCCAAGGCGGGAGTATTGCTTGAGCTCAGGAGTTCTGGACCAGCCTGAGTGAGAGCGAGATCCCATCTCTACTAAAAATAGAAAAAATTAGCTGGACATGGTGGTGTGCGTCTATAGTCCCATCTCCTTGGGAGGCTGAGGCAGGAGGATCACTTGAGCCCAAGGAGTTTGAAGTTGCTGTGAGCTAGGCTGACACCACAGCACTTTAACCTGGGCAACAGAGTGATACTCTGTCTCAAAAAAGAAAAAAAAAACACAAAGATTAAACAGTATATAGTCATTTCACATATGGGCTATTGACTCAAGAATTGTGGAATTTGAAAGCTGTTGTTACTTAGCTTTATTTTTAAAACCTGTTGGTCAGTGAGCTGTGTTTGAGAAGGTAGCAGGCAGTGATAGAGTTATATATAATAATAATATGTATCTCTCCTTTTTAGGCATGTTCATATACTCATGAACAGATTGTGGAAATGATGGAATTTTTGATAGAATATGGACCAGCGCAGCTGTATTGGGAACCAGCTGAAGTCTTCCTCAAACTTTCTTGTGTGCAACTCTTGTTGCAGCTTATTTCTATTGCCTGCAATTGGAAGACCTATTACGCAAGGTGGGACCAGAGAGAGGTTTCAAATGAAGTTTGATCCTGCTTTTTGCTAAAGTTGATGTTGGTTTGCACATGGTGTATGCTTAACAAACATTTGTTGAATTGAATTGAAATTTTGGACTTGAATCTGAGAAACTAAATTAAACATGAAAATATGGTTTTTAATTTACAGGGTGATGGTTTATATATATGGTCTTGGTGATTGTAAGTATTACACAATAGGCAAGGATCGACATCTGTACTCTCAGAGAAGTTATATAATTTACATGGCTACAGCTGCAGAGCTGGGGTTAAAGTCTCACCTTGAGGCTAGAGTCCCGTATTCTTTGGTACTTAGACTTCAAATATCTTGCTACTACTTGACAACCATATATAATGTTTATCTTACTTTTGCATAAGACTGTCTTTTCACTCTTGGAATTCAACACACTGTTATGATTTTCATAATTCAGTTAAGAGCAGAGCAGAGCCCTTAACTGAGAACAGAGCAGGATGAGGCTCAGAAAAGGGCAGCTGATACACTCAGGAGGTTGGGTGGATTCTATTTGTAGGTGATGTAAAAAGAATTAAAACTCTATTTTGGAAAAGATGAGAGTCTGAAGAGAAGATAGTAACAAAGTTTATGAAGAGCAACTCTTTACCTTTTTTCCCTATTCATCCACTGCCATAAAGATAAGAGGGGCTTATTTAGGGTGAATATAGTTTCTTTGCTTATCCCAGGATTAAATATAGGTGGGTACTTTTGGAGCAGCTTTTCTTTAACTTTTGGTCTCAGGACCCCTTTACCATATTAAAGACCATATTATTGAGAACTCTAAAGAGTTTTGTTTTTTGTGTTAAATCTATTAATGTTTACTGTGTTAGAAATTAAAACTGAGAAAAATGTAAAAATATTTATGCATTTATTTAAAAATAATGTGAACCCATTGCATGTTTGCATTTTTTATGAAAAATTTCCAAAATAAAACCAGATAATTTTAGTAAGTTTTTAAAAATGTCTGGCTTAATATCTCATATCTGCTTCTGTATTTAATCTCACACACCACATAATCTCTGGAAGATTCCAGTATATACTTGTGAGAGAATGAGAGTGCAAAAGGAAAACAACATCTTAGTACTGTCATGAAGATAGCTTTGACTTCTCAGGCCCTTCTGAAAGGGTCTCAGGGACTTCTAGGTGTAGTTTTCAGTGACTATACTTTTAGAACCACTGTTTTAGAGTATTGAAAAGAAATATGTTTATTTGGGGAACTCAAAAGATGATGAAAGCTCAAAAGATAATTAGGAAGGATATAAATACATTTTTGACTAGTAAATGCATATTTGGATTATTGAAAAATATCAGTATATATCCTTGATTTAAAAAGTTTATTTTTAAAAATGAAATTAATAAATGTTTCTGCTTTAGAATATATGAACCTTATAAACAGAAAACTACTCATAGCCACTGTTAATTTCTTCCTAGTTTTTTTCCATGGTTGTAAATATATATAATTGAGATTATACTACTTAATCAAATTCATCCTTTTTATGAATATTTTGAAATATGGAAAGGTGTAGAATAATATAACTGCTCCAGCCTTAACTAGGGCTGGCATGTTTCTGTATTCGCTTCTTCCTCAATTCATCTCAATTCTTCTTCAATTCCTTCTCCTGCCTCCCCAGAGTGACCATTCTTCTGAATTTGGACTGTGTTCTCTCCATTCATGTATTTATACTGTACATATCTATGTGTCCATAAACAATAATACTGCTTTGTATGTTTTAAAATTATATATTTTTCTGAATGCATCTTTTGCAACTTGCTTTTTTCACCCTTATGTTTTTAAGATTTATGATTTATATGTGTTGATATTTATTTAAACGGCTGTATTTCTATACTACAGTTTATGCCCCTGTTGATGGACATTTACTGGGTTTTTTTGTTTTTGTTTTTCTATTAAATAAATCATAACCTCCTTTTGGAGTCTCTCTTAAGGATATGATGTGTAGAACCTGGGTTGTAGGGTGTCTACATTTTTACATTTATTGGATATTGCCAAATTACTTGTAAAATGTTAATACCATTTTCTCCTACTAGTATATAGGAGCTTTCATTTCTCTACCTTCTTGCTGATATTTGGTATTGTAAGATTTTTAACTTTGTATCTTACATTTTCTATTTCATTAATGTATTTTGAGCCCTTTCCCTCATCCTTTATAGTTCTTTGAAAACGATTGTCAGTGGATGCAGAGTAGTTTGTCATTTGGGTATAATTTAACACATATATTCCTGTTGTGTATGTGGGTTTTCTAATTCTTTTGCTATTCTAAATGATGTGGTAATGAACATCTCAATACATAAATAATTATTTGTACTTCTGATTATTTCTTTGGGACAGATTGCTAGAGGTGAAATTTCTGGACCAAAGTTTATGAACATTTTAGACTCTTGTTTCATATTTCCAGATTACTTTCTAGAAAGAGTCTACTAATTTCTATTCCCACTAAAATTTGAGAGCATTATATTATATTGTCTCTATATGTACTCACCAGCATTGGGGATTATTCTTTGTTTTTAATCTTAGCAGTTTGATAGGTAAAAAGTTCATCCCTATATTTTTTGGAAGTAATGTCATAGTGACTTACAAATCCTCTCCTGTTGCCGTAGCTAGGCATAGAGCCACACAGGTAGTGGTTCTGGTCTATTGTGTGTCTGCCTGTCTGTCTATCTGTGTGTCTATCTCTCTTTTTAACCATTATTATTTCTTTTGGCTGTATTCTAGTTTCCTTTTGACTAATTATTCTTCCTATCCAGGAATGATACTGTGCGCTTTGCTTTGGATGTCCTGGCTATTCTCACTGTGGTGCCAAAAATCCAGCTCCAGTTGGCAGAATCAGTGGACGTGCTGGATGAGGCTGGCTCTACCATCTCTACTGTAGGTAGGTTGTACCTTGCCATTTTTGTTGTTTTGGGTCTGCTTTTGTTTTCCTTTGCTATTCTGATTGTGGTTACTCACCTGATTTGGGGATATTAGAACAAAAAGTAGTAGAGTCCCTTGTTAGTAGTAACAGACTACTAACAGTTTCATATAAGGGAGTCATGCTAGTAAACAAAGGTTTTCTGAGTGGTATCAGCATTTCTGCTATAATAGTACATGTACATTACTGAAAACCATATACTCTGCAGAGTCTTGCACTAAAAATAAAGTTTATGGGAAAATGGGTTGGGGGCTGGTAGTAAAAAACTTCAGCAACTTTGTAACCTGTACACTAAAAAATGTCAATAATTGGCAAGTAGCTCAAAATAGGTAGAAACTGTCATATACATAAAAAAAAGGAAAATAAATTTTGTTTGAAAATATACTTTATTAAGAGCAGGGCTGATAAGGGTATTACTGAAGTGAGTATAGGAAGCTGTGTGACTGGCCGTGGGTCCGAGGGTGCACCACTCTGGAGAGAAAGCCCCAGGCTCAGGCACTTGTTAATGATTTTCTTAATATAGTGGAAAGATTTTTACTGCCACTATAGCAGCAAAGCTGAGCGCTTTTTCCTCTCCTGAGAAGGTCTTTAATTTATTACCACTATTTTTGCTCCTTTTATCTAGGAAAAATTAAATATGAACTTTGGTGACTTCTAGGTAATACCTATATCATTCTCCTATTTGATAACTTTATATGAGGTATTACATCATAAAGACACATTCTGGTAGAACAAATTGTATTTTATATAATTCTTTGTACTTTTTAAAAAAGTGAGGTAGTTTTTTTTCAGTAGAACAAAATGAATAGAACTCCAAATGACTCTGGAACAACCATTGAAGTTGGTCATTGGTTTTATGATGAATGATATAATATGTTTTTCCTCAATAGGTATCAGCATTATTTTGGGAGTGGCTGAGGGTGAGTTCTTTATCCATGATGCTGAAATTCAGAAGTCAGCACTTCAAATTATCATCAATTGTGTTTGTGGCCCGGATAACCGAATATCTAGTATTGGCAAATTTATCTCTGGTACTCCTCGGAGAAAGCTGCCTCAGACCCCCAAAAGCAGTGAGCACACCCTGGCCAAGATGTGGAATGTGGTCCAGTCCAACAATGGCATCAAAGTGCTCCTGTCCTTACTGTCCATCAAGATGCCCATCACAGATGCAGATCAGATCCGGGCCCTGGCCTGTAAGGCCCTGGTGGGCCTGTCTCGCAGTAGCACTGTCCGGCAGATCATCAGCAAACTGCCCCTTTTTAGCAGTTGCCAGATCCAACAGCTGATGAAAGAGCCTGTACTGCAGGACAAGCGCAGTGACCATGTCAAGTTCTGCAAGTATGCCGCTGAGCTCATTGAACGAGTATCAGGAAAACCGCTTCTCATTGGTACTGATGTGTCCTTGGCACGACTACAGAAAGCAGATGTTGTTGCCCAGTCAAGGATTTCCTTCCCTGAGAAAGAGCTGCTTCTGTTGATACGAAACCATCTTATTTCTAAAGGGCTTGGAGAGACAGCAACCGTGCTGACGAAAGAGGCAGACCTGCCCATGACTGCTGCCTCCCATTCTTCTGCCTTTACCCCAGTCACTGCTGCTGCTTCTCCTGTCTCTCTTCCCCGCACCCCTCGTATTGCCAATGGCATTGCAACTCGACTGGGCAGCCATGCTGCCGTGGGTGCCTCTGCCCCTTCTGCCCCTACTGTCCATCCTCAGCCACGGCCCCCCCAGGGTTCACTAGCTCTGCCTGGCCCATCTTATGCAGGGAACTCCCCTTTGATTGGTAGGATCAGCTTTATCAGAGAGAGACCGTCACCCTGCAATGGCAGAAAAATCAGAGTGTTGCGGCAGAAGTCGGACCATGGCGCCTACAGCCAAAGCCCAGCCATAAAAAAGCAGTTGGACAGACATCTTCCTTCCCCACCTACACTGGACAGTATCATCACAGAATATCTTAGAGAACAACATGCCCGCTGCAAGAATCCAGTTGCCACCTGCCCACCTTTCTCTCTCTTTACTCCTCACCAGTGTCCTGAGCCAAAACAGAGGCGGCAAGCGCCAATAAACTTTACCTCAAGACTAAACCGCAGGGCATCATTTCCAAAGTATGGAGGGGTGGATGGCGGCTGTTTTGATAGGCACCTTATCTTTAGCAGGTAAGAAGAGGCCCACCACTCCCTGGGAATTGGAATGATTCTTCTGTTTAAATCAAAGTGTTTGGGCAATTCCAGCATAGAGGGATTAGTCCAGAAAACTTTCTGTTGGCCTGAAATATCACTGATTGTCATTTTGTGTCCTATGTGAACAGTGTAACCGTACCATCTTTTGTCAACCATGCGTTTCTCATGATTGTTGACAATATGTTTGATTTAACACTCTGTTATTGTTACAGCTGTAATAATATGTTTTCTAGAATCCATGCAACACTCTGTCCTTGCCCAGGCTCCCAAGCTTGTTTTTGTGCTGGTCCAAGTTACCTCCCATTCTTATTCTTTACAGATTTTACATAAAGGTCGTGGGATCACCAGTTTTAAATGTGGGAAGTTTTGTTATTTAAATTTATAAGTGGAGGTCCTTTTCTATCATTTAAAATGAAAATGAACCACTGAAGTTCACTGATTTTGGAAGAACCCACTTGCAACATTAATGCTCTATACTTTCCTCTTCCATCCTTCTAGCAAAATTTGCCTTTTCTAAGGCCCATTCTTTGTCTCTGATTTTCTCTTTTGTGCTTAGATTCCGTCCTATTTCAGTGTTTCGGGAAGCCAATGAGGATGAGAGTGGCTTCACCTGCTGTGCATTCTCAGCACGGGAGCGGTTCTTGATGCTTGGCACCTGCACGGGACAGTTGAAGCTCTATAATGTGTTTAGTGGACAGGAGGAGGCCAGCTATAACTGTCACAACTCGGCCATCACACACCTTGAACCTTCCAGGGTAAAGATCCCTCCTAGGATGCTCTCAATCATTCTTTTAAGATGAGTTGGTAAATTGGACTAAAGGAGGCTCACCCTTTATTGGGCTACTTTTTTTTTTGAGACAAGGTTTTACTCTGTTGCCCAGCTAGAGTGCAGTGGGGTGATCACAGGTCACTGCAACCTCCAACTCCTGGGCTCAAGTGATGCTCCTGCCTCAGTACCCAGAGTAGCTGGAACTACAGGTGTGCACCACCATGCCGGGCTAATTTTTTGTAGAGATGAGGTTTTGCTATGTTGCCCAGGCTGGTCTCAAACTGGCCTTAAGCAATTTTCTTGTCTTGGCCTCCCAAAGTGCTGAGATTACAGGTGTGAGCCACAGCACCTGGCCTGAGCTTTCTTTTTGAAAGAATCCTCAACTGGAAAGTCTAGTTGAGGTTGACTCATATTTCATATGGAGACTTCATATGGTCAAGTATTAGGAAGAAAGGACCCAACCTTGACATCGTTCCAAGTTTTTTTCACCCTTCCCTTGAAACTATTGTATTTTTGTTACCAGTTCAGGAAGATTTAATAGTCTCTTAAATTTAGTTATTTTCTAGGACAGTATGTGTATTTAAATCCTAGTAGCTTCTGATAATTTCTTGCTTTCTGGCAGTTTTTCTCTTGAATCCAATAGTGGTTTTTTTGTTTTGTTTTGTTTTTGTTTTTTGGGTTTTTTTTGAGATGGGGTCTTGCTCTGTTAGGCTGGAGTGCAGTGGTACAATCATAGCTCACTATGACCTCAGAATTCCTGGACTCAGGCAATTCTGCCTCAGCCTCCTGAGTAGCTGAGATTACAGGCGTGTGTTACCACACCAATTTTTTTGTTTTTTTTAGAGATGGGGGTCTTGCTATGTTGCCCAGGCTGGTCTCGAACTCTCGGCCTTACGTGATCCTTCCACCTTGGCCTCCCAAAGTGCTTGGATTATAGGCATGAGCCACCATATCTCAACAGTGTTTTTTTTTTTTTTTAATGCATATATTTTAAAATACTACTGGTAGGTAGTGCAATCTGCATAATATGTAAACACATGATAACCCTCATGGGGCCTTCTTCTTTTAGGATGGGTCCTTGCTGCTGACATCTGCTACTTGGAGCCAGCCTTTGTCTGCACTTTGGGGAATGAAATCAGTGTTTGATATGAAGTATGTATCTGCTTTTGCAACCTTGTCTCTCTGTGTTTTATTTATCTAATTTATAACCCCCTTCATCCACTTCTCAGACTGGAAGCCTTTTGGGAAAAGAGGAATGCTGTAAGTTATTGCTAACTATTCCCTTTCTCACCTGAGGTTCCTGTTTAACAAGATGTAATCTTTCTTAATTCCTAGATATTCTTACGAGGTATATACATTTCCATTATGCAGTAGACCGTAACCCAAAATGGCACGTCTGTGTATTTTCCCATGTTCACATACGACAATTGTACTCTTTGCTGTATTTCAAAGGCACACGTGCCCTATTAGCCATTTCTCTAACCGAGGAATTCCCTTTAATTATTTTGGGTCTGCTTGGACAAACTGATGGAAGGAATTTTCTTTTTATTCTTAAGCGTACAGTTGTTTTCTCTTTGAGAGCCAAGGATCTTCAGTTGAGTATGGTTGTGCAAGAGGCTGAGGATAACCCTTATTTTCAGTTGGTTGAAGGAGTGTGTCCTGAAGGTCTGTCACTTCAGTACTCCTGTTGTTTGTCCATAGGCATTCCTTCACAGAAGATCACTATGTTGAGTTCAGTAAGCACTCTCAGGATCGGGTCATAGGCACAAAAGGAGACATTGCCCACGTAAGTACTTAAGAGCTCACTGTTTTCAGGCTGATTATGTCCATCTGTTTATACTGAAATCTTATGGACTGAAGGTGAGGACTTAAATCCTGTGGGCAACTAGAAATTACTCAATGATATTTCTTCTAATTAGAATTTAGAAATGTAATGAAATAGTTCTAAACTATATGAGAAAAATGTAAAAGGGCCAAACATGAACTTAATCTGGCAGTTTGAGAAGGATATCATTAGCACAGCAGATATTTTTTAGTTCTCACTAAGTTTTAGATGAAATAAAGTCCCTGCTTTTATGGAGCCTCGTTGAGGAGACAATAAATGAGGAAGCAAACATAGGGTATGTTAGGTGGCAAGTGCTGCAGGGAAAAAAAGCAGGGTAAGAAGTAGGAAAGGCCTGGTCATGTGTGGGACTTCTGTTTTTAATTAGAGTAGTCAGCATCACTGATTGGGTAAGGTTTAAGCAGGGCCTTGAAGGAATTGTGAGTGTCAAGCAGATCTCTAGAGGAAGAGTGTTCTAAGGCAGAGGAAATGGCAGAGGAAAAGCCAAAAGAGAGAAGAGAAGGTAAGAGCTGAGGTCAGTGAGGAGGCCATATCCAGTAGCATCCCCCAGGCAGTACTTAGAACCTTTGGCTTTTCCTTTGAATGAGATGAAGACACTGGAGGGTAAGAAGAGGGTATATGGTTAGAGGTAAAGTTCCTAAAGTGTGACTCTGGTTTCTGTGAGAGAGGCAAGAGCAGGCATTCCAGGTAGGAGGGTATTAGACCAGCTGATATGTGAGAGCAGCAGTGGGGCTGGGCCCAGGTAGGCATGGCGAAGGCCATGAGAAGTGAGGGTCTGGCCCTGGGGTTTTGGACACATGAAGTTTTAGATTGTTTTAGACATTCCAGTAGGGAATGGGAGGATGCATATATAAATTAGGAGTTTAGGAGAAAGGTATGGAATGAGAGATATAAATATGGGACTTGTCCACATATTGATAATGTTTAGAGATATGAACCTGCTGAGATCATCAAGGGGGCTAGAGAAGAGAAGAAGTGTGGGTACAGAGCCCTGTAGCCCTGGCATGTGCCAATTTCAGAATTTATCAAATGAGGAGCTTGGGAATGAGATCAAAGAGAGTGGCCAGTAAGGCAGAAGGAAACCCCAGGAAAAAGAGGTGCCCCAGAGGCTAGACTGTGTTAAGGAAGGATTGATCAACTGGGTCAGAAACTGCTGAAGAGTTGCATAAGATGAGAACTGAGAGGGGCTGACCTTTGATTTGACAATTTGGAGTTCATTGTTAACTGTATGAAGAAATAGTTCTATGCACTGGGGGCGGGGTGTGAAAACCTGATTAGAGGGGGTTCGTGAAAATGAGAGAAATGGACACACTGAGTATAGACAATTCTTGTGAAGTGTTTTTGCTGAAAAATGAAGCACAAAAGTAGGATAATAGCTTGGTGGGGGGATATGAGGTGGTAAAGTGAAGATTTTCCCTTCAGCTTTTCATTTGAAAATGCTAAAATATACAGAAAAATTGAAAGAATAGTGCATATATCCACCACGTAGATTCATTTGTTTGATATTTTGCTATATTTTTTCTTCTGGGTAAGTGCATATGTGTGTGTGTGTGTGTGTGTGTGTGTGTATGTGTGTGCATTTCTAAGTCACTTGGAAGTAAGTTATAGACATCATGGCATTTTATACCTAAGCCATATAGCATGTGTCTCCTAACAGTAAAGACATTTTATTACATAATGACACTGTTATCAAATTTAAGAAAATTTATAGTAATTCTCAAATATCATCTAACATTCAGTCCATACTCAGTATTCGCAGTTATTCCTGTTGTGTTTGGTTTTCAAATGTTTTTTTATTTTTATTTTTTGAACCAGGATCCAGCCAAGATTCACATTGTGTTTGGTTGTTGTGTCTTACTAATGTTTTAAAGCCAAGAACCATTTCTTCAGTTTTCATGACACTGACTTTTGAAGAGACCAGGCTAGTTGTCTTGTCCCATGATCTAGATTTGTTTGATTGTTTCCTTGTGGTGTCTCCTTATTTGTTCCTATATCAAAGGGAGGACTTTTTTAAAGATTGGAACTATAATGGCACATCTGTAAGCTAGTGGGAAAGATCCGGTCTCTGCATGGATTGCACATTGTAGACTTGGGAAACATGATGGGGCTAAAATATGTACATTGGGAGATTTTTAAGGAAAAGGGTATTTTTTTGATGCCTTTCTCCAAAAGGAGTATTCCAAGGGTAATCACTGATTGATCCATATGGAGGATTTCTCAGTTTTAATCTTAGAAATATATTCTGTTTCTTGAAAAGGGGAGGGGAAGAAAAGGGCGTTCTTATACCTAATGCAGTTTCACTTTTCACTTTCTGCTTGTGGGAAAGGGATTTTTCAAACCTTGAATGGGAACCAAAGCACTTAAAATTTGCTGGGATGGGTATAGTCTTCCTACTTTCCAGTTATTGTTCAGTGTCAGGACGTTTGTAATTATGGGGGGATTTGGAAAGTATGGGAGAAATATTTTGCACATTTTCTCTTTAAATTTGTCAATGGATGGATTGGTCTGATCTTTCTCTTCCCACCCCTTCTTCTCTAAAGATTTATGATATTCAGACTGGCAACAAGCTGTTGACTCTGTTTAACCCAGATCTTGCCAACAACTACAAGAGGAACTGTGCCACCTTTAATCCTACAGATGATCTTGTCTTAAATGATGGCGTCCTCTGGGATGTCCGCTCTGCACAGGCCATCCACAAGTTTGACAAGTTCAACATGAACATCAGTGGCGTTTTCCATCCGAATGGGCTAGAGGTCATCATAAATACTGAGATTGTATCCTTTACATCCATATCTTACTTTCCATTTGTTATCTGGCTTTTGGTACAGAAATGATTTGTTTTATCTTTCCACCAATACCTGGTTAAAGTAGCCACACTGGTAATAATATGATGCCTGTCCTTTGGTGTGCAGTGTTAGTAAAAAATCTCCAGTGTACTGTTGTCAATGTTGGTAATTACTGGAATACTTTCACTAGCATGCTTTACTATGTATTGGGAAGAGTGATCAGATCCTTGCCTCGCAATTATTCAAGTATTAAAATAGCCTTTATCTTCAGAAGGATTTTACTTTTGTTCTGTAGAAATCAGCTGCTAGACATAAGAGGGAAATGAGGCACTACTATTGAGAAGAAGAGAGCTCATGGAGCATTCATGTGTATGAGGACACCCTAGGATATTTTCAGGGTCATCATTTAATAATATGTATTCTACATATATTTGTTTTACTGTGATCTCATTGACCTTTTACGTTTCACTACCTAGCAGGAGGAAAACAAAGTGATACTTCAGAATTTCCCCCGTGAGGTTATATAAGAAGTTTTGTATAAAATAGTTTTCCTTGACCACTCCCTTCCTAGTGGGACCTTCGAACTTTCCATCTTTTGCACACTGTTCCTGCCCTGGATCAGTGTCGTGTGGTGTTCAATCACACGGGGACAGTGATGTATGGAGGTAATACATCTTACCCTTTTCTTCATTATTCTCTTTCCTCCTGCTTTGCCGCCTCACTTATTTGATTCTTCCATTTTGGAAATATCTCTCACTTGTGAATTGGAAAGCATTTGAAAGTTTTAACATAAAACATAACATGACAAATGGTGACAAAAGGGAAGGTGAAAATGTTAGTTTAGAGTAAAAGGCAATTGACTTTGAAGATAACAAGTAAATCTTGTATGAAAAGAAATTTCATGTATAACTTCCCACATGTATCATTATGAGCTTAAAGCCCTTCATATTTGTTGACTTGTGGTGGTGTAAGCGTTTGGCTTTAACACTTTTGGGAGCTAGATGAGAGGTTGACCATACCGTTTGCCACAATAGGTGTGATATGCAAGAAGGATACTTTGAGAGGAACTAACTAGATGCAGAGTAGATTTACATCCTAGGAAACTCACTGAAGTCTTGATTGGCCATTAACATTTTCTGCACTTGTGAATAGGGGATGTTTATGATTCTTAATAGTGTCCTCCTCCCCCGACCCCAACTAGCTATGTTACAGGCGGATGATGAAGATGATTTAATGGAAGAGAGGATGAAAAGCCCTTTTGGGTCATCCTTCCGAACATTTAATGCAACTGACTACAAACCTATAGGTAAGCATGAAAGGGCACATGTTCATCATTTTGCCATGTTTTGGTGTTCCTTATTTAAGATCCTCCATTTTCTAGGAAGACTATAATTTTTTATTGAAAAGCAGAGGAGTTATGGAAATATTTATGAACAATAATCTTGAATTCCTTTAGAGGAAAAGCAGATTTTAAGGTCACAGCAATAGTCCAATTCTGAGTCTTGTCACATTCTATTTTCCAGCGACCATTGATGTGAAACGGAACATCTTTGACCTGTGTACAGACACTAAAGACTGCTATCTTGCTGTCATTGAGGTAAAGGGAGCTTGCAGAGGCCTTGCTGTTTTGTTCTGATCTTTAGGATCATTTTCAAGTTATACTGCAGACATTTTGTCTAATCTGAGATGTACTCTAAAGTTGATACATTCCTGATGATAGATTATTGATAACCTCACTTAATGGGGTTTGGGAGATACAAAGTTCAAGAGAAATAGTAAGAAAATCCCAATGTAAGACAGCTTAGAGAGTCCTTTCTCCTTTTATTATGGACTCACATTGTCACCCCTTTCTCGAGTCTGGATCTCTCTCACCAGGGTAAGACTGGTTTGTTACAAGGATGGTGGTCTTTCCTGTGCTTATGTCCTTAACTACCCAAGCCTTCTCATTTTTTGTTCCCTCTTGGTGGCCAAGGTATAACATTTTCAGAGTCAGCTTGAGAATTTTGGGTGTCAGAAGCTTTGATAGTTATAGGGTCAAGGTCATGAGCTGAGATGTGGACATGTCCTTCTGAAAACTAACTACTCTTTGTGGTTTGGGTGTTCTATTCCAGAATCAAGGCAGTATGGATGCCCTGAACATGGACACAGTATGCAGGCTATATGAAGTGGGCAGGCAGCGTCTGGCAGAGGATGAGGATGAAGAGGAGGATCAGGTCAGTGGTCTTTTGAGATTTCTTTCTGCTAAACAGTGCTTCATCTTCTGCGTTTTGCTACAGGGAGTTTTAAAGGTCTAATCATCCTTTGCTACCTGTTGCCATATTTGGAAGGCATATGTGACTTTGATCACTGAAACTCAGAAGACATTCTATTGCAAGACTTTAACCCGTACCTGATGATCCTATGAATTCCATTTGTAGATTAATTTAAAACTTAGCAATCTTGGATTTTGCTTCAGAGATTTCCTTGTCCTGTCCTTGGTACCAGTGCCCTGTTCTGGCTTCAGGGTAAGTCAGAGAACCCCATACTCCCAATGTCAGTACAAAACAGAATAGTCACACTGCTGAGATGGATTGTAGAAATGGCTTAACCTTTATATTTACAAAGTTCTCAGTTTGATGGCATAGTCTATTTTCAGAGTCATAGAGTGGAACTAAGAGGTAAAGAGAAGATTTTGATGCTTTTGAGAAATTAAATATATATAAAATGTTGGTATACAGTTTCATGTGCTACAATCTTAGCTTTTCTTTTTCATAGGAAGTTTTAATTTGTGATTGTATTACGCTAGGTGCTTGCTTGCCTATGTGGTGTATCAGTATTGGTTCTGAAGAGGTTTTCAAACTTCTGAGTTTCAGCAGATCTTTTCCTATCTACTGGGCTCTCACCATATTCTCTTTACCAGAGTACATTCTCCAGGCAAGGTTCTTTTGTCTAATTTTCTGAGATGTATTTATTGCTGAGTAATAAAATGTTGAAAATGAATGGCTAGTTTGACTTTCTCTTATTGCAGACATTAAAGCAGGTAAAATGTCTTTTTTCCATATCTTGGGTTTACTTCTGTTTTTTTCTCCCCCTGTGGTATTGTTTGGTCCTGGTGCTTTGTCTCCTCTTCAAGGGCACAGAGGTGTTCTAGATGAGGAGAAAGGTGCACTGTGGGATGAGAGGAAGTACACTTTCCTCAGTTTGCATTGCCACAGCTCTCTTGCCCTCATCCCTCCCTACTTTTTGATAAATCATGCTGCATGGTTTGGGCTAATGAAATAGCTTTCTGTTAGCATTTTTCCCAAACAGCGTGTACTTAAAATTTAAAATAATTTTTAAAAGCAAAAATTTTTGAAAATGGTACTTTTGTAAGTATTTTTTGGATGTGAGTCTAATACTATGGGCAAAGGGCCCATGTTTTTCTCTTTTTTTTTTTAATTTTTTTTTTTTTTTTTTTTTTTTTTTTTGAGACAGAGTCTCACTCTGTTTCCTGGGCTAGAGTGCCGTGGCAACAGCCCAGCTCACAGCAACCTCAAACTCCTGGGCTCAAGCGATCCTCCTGCCTCAGCCTCCCGAGTAGCTGGGAGTACAGGCATGCACCACCATGCCCGGCTAATTTTTCTATATATTTTTAGTTGTCCAATTAATTTCTTTCTATTTTTAGTAGAGACAGGGTCTCACTCTTGCTCAAGCTGGTCTCGGACTCCTGACCTTGAGTGATCCTCCCACCTTGGCCTCCCAGAGGGGTAGGATTACAGGCATGAGTCACCGTGCCTGGGCCCCATGTTCTTCTCTAGCAGGACTTAGTACTGACTAAGTAATGGTGTTTTGTTGTGCCAGTTTGAGATTTAGATGTGTGTTTCACTGTTGGGCTTTATAGGTTATGAGCATATAGTTCTTTAAATAGAATCTATCTTTGAATACTGTATCACCTTTACATTAGAGATGATAACAGTACATCTAGATCAAAAAGCTAAAACAGACTTAACAAAAAATCCCCTGTGTGGGCTTTCTTGGTCTTTGCTGTTTCTTATAGTGTGTTCCGACTGGCTAAGCATACATTTTACTAGAGTTCAAAGATGATTCATAATCCACAGATAGGGGTTTCGGGGCAGAGCGTAGAAAGGAGACTCGTGTGTGGGGGCAGCTGGTGATTACTGTGGGATCAGAGCAGAGTCTTCCTCAGGGCTTGGCTGCTGCTTGACCCAGAGGCACTTTCCTCATGGAATGCCCTCTTAGGGAGGGGCACTTTCCCAGCTCTAGCTTCCCTTTCCCCTTACACACAGAGGAGGATAGTCGTGATCTTTGTTGGATTCCATGGAAGTATTATTTTATAAGGTCCTTTACTGAAAATGACATCCTAAGTTCTATAGTTTTTTAAATACCATATTTATTATAAAGAACAAATGGGCTCCAGAGTTTGAAACCACTTCACTAAATTCTGCTAAGGATTTCCTAGTGTGGAAAGGCTTTCCTTTAATGCCTTCTAGATGTAGGGACCTTGGTTTCATGGGTGAGAGGAGCCAGCAGTGTTTAAAGCTCATGTGAGTCATGACATATTTGTAGAAGGAAGAGCTCTTTAGGTGGATACTTGAGATCTTTAATTTATTTGTGACATGAATTTTAGTGTTTTCTGGAGTGCTATACTATTTAACTTTACATGTTGCTAGTCTTTCTTGGTAGCAGAGCTTGCAAGTGGTATTAGATCCTCCAAACTTCATGTGGTTGCCTTGAGTGGGTTTCTTAATAGTGTCGCTGTTCTTTTTTTCTCACTTCAGTTTGCTACCTTAGATACCTCACTCCTATAATGCATAGTTTTCACTTTAGGTGTTATGAAACAAGATGTAGTTTGTCCTTGAGTAGATACAGAAGATGCAGATGTCAAGCCATTCGTTCATATGTTACAATGGTACAGGTGGCTATAGACAGTCTTGTCCTTCATTGATTTATTCATCACTACAGGATTTCAGTTCTGTCTCAGGCTTCTTGGATGCTACATGTTGAGCTATAAATCTGAAGCAAAAACCAGGTTATTTTATTTATCAACACCATTATCCCTGCCCTCGTATGTCCTCACAGTTTACAAGGACCTTCTGGGGACCATCACCTGGGTCCATGTGATGCCTGATACCTGTCTTTAGGGATGTGGTTCAAGCTCAAGGGGAAGTGAGAATTGCCCTAGACACCTTGGGAGCTGGAAGGCAATTCCCTGGGTTGGCCTCATTCTTCTTGCAGACGTGGATTGGTAAGAGGCAAAGGCAGTGAGGATAGGTGGTTTGTTGTATAAGGAAGAAGCCACTCTAGGGGAACAATTTTAGGTGTTCCCCTTCTCTTACCCCACCCTCTCCAGGGGGAGGCTTGGGTCAGGGAAAAGACTGACTGATACTCCTGTGGTTCTCCTTAACTTTCCTTTTGATAGGTTAAGGGAGAAAGATTTTAGAAAATGGGGATAGGGTGGTGGTGAGGACTTCTTAATTTTTTTTTGAGATAGAGTCTCACTCTGTCACCCAGGCCAGAGTGCAGTGGCATCATCATAGCTCACTACACCCTCAAACTCCTGGGCTTAAGCAATCCTCTTGTCTCAGCTTCCCAAGTAGCTAGGACTACAGGCGCATGCCAGGATACCTGGCCAATTTTTCTGTTTTTAGTAGAGATGGGCTCTCACTCTTGCTCAGGCTGGTCTTGAACTCGTGAGCACAAGCAATCCTCCTACCCCAGCCTCTCAGAGTGCTAGGATTATAGGCGTGAGCCACCACGCCTGGCCAGGACTTCTGACTCTGGTGTAGGAGGAAAACTAGAGGCTGACTTGACATGGATAGCCAACATTGAGAGGGGAAGGCGCAAGAGGACCCTAAGTGGCTCTGGTGCCCAGTATGTAGAAGAGCCTGAAAGCTTTCTAGCTCTGAGAGGACTAGGTATCTGGCTAGATGTGTGACGTGGGTGAGTTAGTGTTGCTTCCAAATTTCTCAGAAACTATGCACGTTTCACTACATACTGATACCACAATCATCTGGTGCGTTTCATGTTTGAAGGATATCCATTAGATGCTTATTCCTTCTACTACCAAGAAAGACTAGCAACATGTACAAGTTACATAGTATAGCACTCCAGAAAACAAAAGCCCTTGGCATTTTAATTTTTGATTTAGAGATGTTTTAGGTGGGATAATGCCATATCTATTTAAGTCTTGTTTGTAACCTTAATTCTTTTGATACACATTCTTTCTAGAATCTTGTAGTGGTGGTTTGCGGTATTTACTATCTCCATCAGATTTCTCCCTACTGCCTCTTCCTGTGCCAGCTTGAATTTTTTTTAACTCACTTTCCTTTGTTTGTTTCACCTGATTTTAAAACTAGAGACTTTTCATTTTCATATGAGTCGTTTGCTATTCAAAGTTTTGTCCTAGTCTAGATATCTGTTCCCAGGTCTTCTCAGATGTTCCAGGTATGACTTATATGGCTCAGAGATGCAAGCACCTGTGACCAACACCTTTGAATTTGCCTTTTCACTTCAGCAAAACAAACTCAGAAGCCTGAATTGTCAGTTGCTATCTGATAATATAGTCTGGCATAAAGTGCCTATATGAAACGGCTATTTATTTAATATTGAGATATAATTTTCATACCATAAAAATAGTTGTTTTCTGCCCTTCTGTTTAAATAAACTTGGAATTGTACAATTCATCCCTTCTGTTACACTGTGTTGATGAATGAAATTGGACAGCCAGATGAATGTATTGGACAGCCATAAATATTTGGTTCCTGCGGCGCTAGGCTGCCTGCCTTCAGGCATTTGATGAAAGCAGAGATAAGCCAGTCACCTATCAAAGCTCCTGTTATCCATTGGAAGTTTGGTAACTGTGTTTTTAAAAATCGATTCATTTATATTTGATGCTGGCTTTTAGGAAAGTCATAAAACCAAACGTTAGTGACTGATCATTATTCCTAGATTTTGAAAAGCCAATACATTTCAGCTAATTATAGTTAACCTTAAATTTATAAAGAAAAAACTCCAGGGAATAATGCTCTCTTTTTCCACTCCATTTTGAAATCTGGGATACACTGTGTGCTATTGGTTCCTATGTGTTCTCCACTGCCTAGAAGCTAATGGTAAGAGTTTTTCCTGATTACACACCTACCGTGTGCCTGGTCAGAGTTGAATGTCATGATTCCTGAAAGCCTCTTTTTGTCCTAAAAAAGTTAAAATACATTTGAGTTAGATTCTGCCAGCGAGGAGAGAAAAACACAGCATTTATGACCCTGAAATGAACCTATAGCTTTTTTTTCAATATAAATATTTTTTCTTTTTCTTTTTCTTTTTTTTTTTTATCTTCTCTCTATATTTGAGAAACCTATAGCTTTTAAGCATAGTTAATATCAGGAACAAGTGTTTAAAAAAAGTAAGCATTTAAATTTAGCTAATTGTGACATGTTAAAGTGTTAAGACAGTAGGATCAGGTTTGAATTACATTTTTTTTTAAAGCTATCATAGTATTTAGATTAACTGTTTTTGGAGTATGACCAGAAGTTTTATTTTCTAAGGGATTAGTTATATTTTTGAAGGAAATATAGGCTAAAAGCTGTTTCTTGTGAAAAATAGACATATATTCAAGAACGATTTTGAATAGTCTATAAATAAATTCTGCACTAATAAAAAAAATCAAATACTGTTTAAGTCCTAAAGAATAAGACAGTTTGATGTAGCAGAGAAGGTGGGTGGGAATATCTGGACTGACGTATTTGGTTTTATTATCTTCAATCTGCAGACAGGGTGTGTCATTACAGAAAAGTAGAACTTTAGAACTGGAAGATACTTCAGTTGTCATCTTTTGTGGAGTGGTTTTTAATTAGGGGTGCACTTCACAATTCCTGGGGAACCTTTCCAAAATCCACCTTCATGAGCTTTGTTCAGAAAGATTGGTTCTATCATTTAGGACCCTGGGTGGGTGTTAGACATGAATATTTTGGAATTTTCTTAGGTCATTCTGATGGTTACGTCTGAGTAAGAGTAACTGATTTAATTAAACCACTTCATTTAACAAGAAGTTGAGATTCAGAGAAGTTGTCATTTGATAGATGTTCAGTAAACAGTCATTGAATCTGTGGTAATTCTGTAATGTGGGCAGCGTTATGGAGCCCTAGGAGGTTTTGATCCGGGAAGGGTAAGACCATAGAGAGTTGGAGAGACTGAAAGCTAGCAGGAGGAGGTGTGGTGCAGTGAGAGTGGATAGGAGAGAGCACTGGGGACCCCAGATATGTGAGAAACAGAAGTTAACTAGGTGTGAAGCCATCAAAGTGGGAGAAGTGAAAGACACGTTTGAGATTTTGACCTGGTAACTGAGAGAAGTGTGGTTTTAGGGACAGATTGAGTTTAGTTTTAGACTTAGGGGATTTTCAGTTTTGTGGTACTGATGCATACAGCTGTCTAATGAGAGGGTATATGAAGGCAGAAATAGAAGTTGAAGGAACCGCTCTGCCTAGAGGGGAAGATCCAGAAGAGACCAAGTAAGGATCAGGCCAGCAGCCCAGTTTGGAGGCCAGGATTGGATAGTGTCAGTCACTGCAGAAAAGCCCTGTGGTTGGCCATTCAAGCCTTCATATTCCTTTAGGTGGATTTCAGTAATTATAATAAGAACAAAAAACTAACACTTGTTGAACACTTTGTATATGCTAGGCACTTTCCAAAGAGCTTAAATACACATAAATACATACATTTAAAAAAAACTTAAAACTCTGGGCCGGGCGTGGTGGCTCACACCTGTAATCCTAGCACTCTGGGAGGCTGAGGCAGGTGGATCACTCAAGGTCAGGAGTTCGAAACCAGCCTGAGCAAGAGCGAGACCCCGTCTCTACTAAAAATAGAAATTAATTGGCAAACTAAAAATATATATAGAAAAAATTTGCTGGCCGTGGTAGCGCATACCTGTAGTCCCAGTTACTTGGGAGGCTGAGGCAGGAGGATCGCTTGAGCCCAGGAGTTTGAGGTTGTTGTGAGCTAAGCTGATGCCACGGCACTCTAGCCCAGGCACAGAGTGAGACTCTGTCTCAAAGAAAACAAACAAACAAACAAAAACAAAAAACCACAAAACTTAAAACCCAACAGCAACCCTATGAGGGTAAATAAATTGCCCCAAAGTTGATCATCGTGCTAACAGTTTGGATTCAGCCGAGGCAGCCTGACTCCAGAGCATGCACCATTAGTTGCAACACTGTGTGGAGCGGTTTGGGCAGGAGCCAGACTGTCAAGTGTTAGTGGAATAAAGGCAGAGCGAGCACAGAGTGAGCAAGGGGAAGCTGGATACCTCGAGGTCAGGAATAGGGTTGAGGTCACCCTGTCCAAAAAGTCTATAGGTAGGAGGAATTTGAAGCCCGTGCAGGCCGAGAAGTTGTTAGGTGTGGGGGAGCTGAACCTCTTGGCATAGAAGATGAGGAGCCAGTGGAGAGAGATCTTGCATGTGGGTGGGGTGAGGGTGAGAAAAGCATCTGTGGTGACAGGGTTCCAGGGTGGATTGAGGTCCAGAGCAGGAGTGGGAGGTCCCTCCTCAGACCAGGTTTGGATGTGGAGAGGGAACCAGGGAGCAGTGGCAGCAGCTCATGCCAATTGACCTGTTCTCTGTACAGGAAAGAGGGGAGTGGGTTGGTTATCTGCAGGGTTTGGGGGTTTGGGGTGACCATGAAATTGCCTAAAGGTGGAATTGAGGCGACTTTTGGAATTTCTTTCTGTAGGGAAATTTATTGGTAGGTTAATTTGATACGGCCTGGCCCTGAGTTCTTCTAATTCTGTTTCCAGGCCCTAAAAGAAATCTTAGAGATTTGGAGGAGGGGGGGACCCACAAAAAACAATGTTCTTGGATCCAAAACATTATCTAAATGTTGCTGGAGTTGAATCAGGATTCTAGCAAGATTTGCTTTTTTCTTTAAATAAATTTTCGTTTTTAGTTTTTGGACCACACATTATTATAAGCTTTATTCTTCAGAAATGAAGGAGAGGGGCTTATGCTGCTGAGTAGGCACTTGACCAGCAGAGAATGCTCCTTAAATTGCTTCTTAGAATCCCCTTTGGTTTCCATCACAGAATTCTACCACAGCATTTTGGACAGGTCTTTGAGTCTCTGCTTCATGATCCTGGTTTCAGATTTAAAATTTAGAAAATGAGTTTATGGCCATGTCCATGTGTGACCAAATACATATTAAACCAGCATTGGTCATTAAATGCAAAATACAGGCAGTGAAGTGAGGTGTTCCACTTGGGATTCAGGTAGATCTTCCTGGTCATTTCCCCTCCCCTGTCATGGTCACATGTGATGTCCTTATGTCCTTCTGGGATGAATTAATATACAACTGTTCTGCTACAAAATAAATAAAGATTAGGTTTGTAGGCTGCCAGAAGAAATTGGAATGGTATCTCTGTAGTTCAAAGCTTAGACCCTGCTTGACCTGTTTTCCAGGATTGCTCTTGATTTGGGAGCTTTTTGCTCAGTTCTTCTGGATCAGCTAAGCTTTGATGATTTTGGAAATGAAAGAGAACTGTCTTTCTGAATTTGTTGGCCAGCCCATGACCATTTGAACAGTTTACCTAGCCTTTTACGTACCTACTCAACTGTGGACCTTTAAAAGTTGTGCTATCTTAAATTTAGAATGTAAGCAATGTTTTCCATGAAGGCTTAAGAGACACAGGGCCCCAGATATTCTCTTCTTTAATGTACTTATTTTTAACTTTGGTACTTTGCTAATTGATTAGCTAATTTTGGTTAAGTTCATGAAAATATGCCTGGAAAAAAGAGGCAAAAGTTGTCATCTGGTAAGCACTTGGATTATTTCCCCTGAGTTGTGGCACCCTTCCCCTTTCTCAATTATTTGTGTGATCTGATGTGCTTGTAGGGGTCACGAGCTCGTCTGTGTTTCAGTTCGTCATTGCTGCCTTAGCTCCTTTCAGGTGTGGGAATGCTTAGTAGCTCTGAAGGGATGTGTGGCCAAGGGTGTGGAATAATGATCTCAGGCCATTACATGTGCATTCACACCACATGCACGCGTGCCCCTGAAAAATCTGGTATAGACCATACACATATTTGTGCAAGTATTAGCATTACTAGGTATTTAAAGGGCATCAGTTTTTCCCGTATAGCTGCCAAAAATTTTGAAAAGTCTAAATCACTAGATCAAATAGCATATCAAAAAGTTGTTAATGGTGGTTCTAAAATTATCAAAAGCAGAGAGGTATCTTAGTGTTCTCTCCCACTTGAAGGGGAAGCAACTGGGATTCTGATGCTAAGCTGAAATCCATGGCAGATGCCAGAATGCACCATTTACAAAGCCCAGGGTACCTAGAGCAAAGTATTTCATTGGCTTTTCTGGTAGTTTTCTTGCCTTCAGGAAATTCTCTTTAGAATGAAAGGATGGACAGTTTCTCTATCATACTTTTTGTGGGGGCTTGTAACAAGAAATGTAGGTATCTGTTAGTGTTCTGTATTGTAAGTCTGTTTTGTTACAAAGTTCAGATCATCAAATGCATATGATAGCACTGTTAGGGGGTTACCCACATTTTTGGTTAGAAGATCAAAGTCAAGTGCTTGCAGGGCTTAGGAACTGATGATTCAAAATGTTCTTCCTCCATTTTGTTAAAGTATTGCTTTTTAGATTCCAGGCAAAAGCTTTTGTTCTAGTGCCTGAACTGATTTCACTTGCCTGGGTTGATGCAGGTGAGAAAGAAGAGCCCCCTCCCCCTGGGCTCCTAGAATATTGACGGCAGAGACTTCTGTGAAGCAAGTTGTCTGTTTCCTTGGATAAGGGCTGTGTGACCAGTAATGCCTCTGTGAAGTGACCATAATCCTTGTCGGCAGGGTGCTTCAAGTGTCTGGGGGGACTTGTGTGCGCCTGTTTTCAGCCATTACTGACAAGTCTGGCTGGCCCACTTAGTCTGTGCCAATCTAGACTACCACCCTTTCTGCTGACAGTTTTCTCCCTTTCTCTTTGGGCAAGACTCACCATGTGGCCCACATGAGTTAGGCCTCTATTTTTGTCCTAATGGACCTCATGCTCTCTTACTAGGAAGAGGAAGAACAGGAGGAAGAAGATGATGATGAAGATGATGATGACACTGATGATTTAGATGAACTTGACACCGATCAGTTGCTGGAGGCTGACTTGGAGGAAGACGACAACAATGAGAATGCAGGGGACGATGGGGACAATGACTTCTCTCCTTCGGATGAGGAGCTAGCAAATCTTCTAGAGGAGGGAGAGGACGGGGAGGATGAAGACTCTGATGCAGATGAGGAAGTGGAACTGATCCTGGGGGACAGTAAGTATAGAGCAGAGTTTGGGCTAAACCTTGGCACCCAGAGCAAGGCCCTTCTCTTGTGCCAGTGCAATCCAGGGGGCAGGCCACACCAACGCTCTCTGCCCTGTAACTGTTGATTCACCCCTCTGGTCCCTTGAAGAAAAGCACTTTCACCTCTCTGATCCCCTGCTCTCCCATCATCTACTGTGTAACCAAACCAAATGGCTGTCATCTCCTATCTTTTGGGTAGAAGTTAGCAAATGTTTTCTGTAAGGCCAGACAGTAAATATTTTATGCTTTGTGAACCATATAGTCTTTGTTGAAGCTACTCTACTCTGCTGTTGTAGTGAGAAAGCAGTCATAGATAATATGTGAATGAATGATTGTGGCTGTGTTCTAATAAAGCTTTTATTTGCAAAAATGGGTGGTGGGCTTGTAGTTTGTCAACCCCTGCTTTAGAGATTAGCCTTAGAATGGAAGCCAAAGTATAGCTCTCTTCTGAAGGGCAGAGCTGGAATCAGACGAAACTCTTAATGGGATACTGTTCTTTTTTCTAAAGTTATAAAGAAATGAAGGCCCTTTTGTGGAGACCTTTCCTGTCTGCTTTTGGCTAATCCATTCTAAAGGGAACAGATGTTTTCTTTGGTTCCTATTTTGTTCACTTCCATTCATTTTTCTTTCTTTATTCCAAATTTTGAAGAACAAGCTCCAGTTTTCCTAGTAATTTTCCATTAGGACAGGTTTCTAAAGTTAAGTTGTCTCCTGACTGTGGTAATGAATCCTGAATAAACTATTAATAGCTAATAGTTCTAAGAGTCTGTTAGCTCTGTGGCTATGCATAAGTCCTCTTACTGAAGTTCTATTTTGAGGAAGCTCAGTGGGAAGGTAGGGGGCAACTGCCTTATATCTGCCCATCTACTGTTTATCAGCTTTCATTTTTCCCATACTTGGAGGTTGAGGTGATTCAATGGAGTAGTCCCAAACCCTGGTCAGAGAGCCAGGTAAGAGGAACTAAGGGGCAAGGGACACAGAGCAAGTTTTGATGAACCTTTTTGGCATATGTGAATAGAGACATGTGGGAAACAAGTTGTACCTCCCTTCAATTACAAAGTTACGCAGGTTGGGAGGGTCAGCAAACAGCTGGCCAGCTGGTAGTGGTATCACTTTAATTTTTCTATTAATTTGAATCTAAAGCTACTCAATTTGTATTTGGCCTGTAAACTTAGCACCTCCTTTAGCTGTTTAGGAAATTCCTTCTCTTAAGCCAAAAGTAATATGGAAAACTTTAATTCTATCAGTTATAAAAATGTTCTTTAAGTTGGGTGAGAATATTTATGATGTGAGAATAATAGAGGACAACTGAGGACACCTAAGAGTGGACTCCAGAATCGAAGTAGAGATGCAGAGGTGGTGGGCATCTGCAGCACGCACACTGTTGCTCTTTCTCTGTGTTTATAGGAGATCCACAGCAGCTCTCGACAGAACAGGTAGAGCATTCTTGGCACCATTGGTTTGCTAGTATTTTGTCTCACATTAATTCTTAGGAGCAGTAGCTCTGAACTTTTTTGAGTTATGGGACCCTCTTAGGATATGATGAAAGCCATAGAAACTTCTAGAAAAGCACACCCACATGCCCCCATATGCCTTTGCACAGGCCCTGGATCCTGCATAGACTCTATGGTTCCAGATGCAGAACTCTAGCCCTGGGAAGAGAAACACCTTGATTCTAAGGTCTTTTGTGTTTCTCTGCTTATCAGCCCTGCCCCCAAAACCTATATGTTGTAGAGCAATAGGTTAAGCACTGCAGGGCTTGATTACTTTTGTCTAGATTGCTTTTGCCTTTATGGCCTTATGAGGCCTTTCAGAATGGGAGGTCCCAGCCAAGGTCTGAGATTGGGTCACTTCCAACACTTGGAGAATGAGAAAAGTCTAGTAATGAGTCCTACAACCTGACCACCAGGTGGGAAGTCAGCGTCCAAGTCCTGAAGGTTCTCTCTGAAACTCTGGGCCTGCCAGTTATTTGCTTAAAGAAGATTGTGCTGTTATCCTCATTAAGCTGCATTTACAGTCCTTAGATGTGACACAGAGTGGTTAAGACTCTTAGCTCTTAATAACTATACAGCTGCTGCTTAATAGCTAAAAAGGCCTCAGACAGGGGCTCTGGCATCGTTGGCTTGCAGAGTGCATGAGCACTGAGGGATTCTCTGCAGGGCTGCCACGGCAGCCATGCCTGTGGTGTGGGGCCGGGACATGGTACAAGGCTTGCTTCTGGGGAGGAGGCCCTCCCCTTCCTGTGATGCTTCCTCCTGGCGCTCTTGTAGCAGAGAAGCTGATGAGGGTTGGTTTATTCAGTGTGTCAGGTATTCATTCTTTGATCTCCCCGTCCTGTTTTCCCACTGCTCACCAGCAGTCAGGCCATACGTGTGCCCACTCAGACTCAGGAACACTGGCTTTTCCAGCCATCATTTTGCTTTCAGGAATTTCTGGTATGGTTGCCATGCTTTTCTTGGTTTTTTTCCTAAAGGGGATTGTCGTAATTGAAGGAAGGTTCTAACTCTGCTTGCCCGAGAGTTGATTCTCTTAGGTGCTGGGAAAGGCTGGAGGGATTCTTTGTAACTAGTGGCCACCCTTCTTCATGTGGGAACTCCAGAGCCTGTAGGCATTTGCAGGGCTCCAGCGCAGAGTCTGTCTGTCCACTTTCTTGAGGACTGGGTTAAAATTGTTTTTATGGCTTCCTGAGCTATGAGTAATCAAAGTGGGATTGAGGCCTTTCCTCTTCCTTCACTCAGCAAATGTTAGAGTCCTTATCAGGATTTTGATTAGCCAGACATGGTTTATCTACCTCATGTTGAGGGTTATTTTTGCTACCACCCAGTCATGCCCCTTAATGGATCCTTCCAGAAATGTTAATGTGTCTGTGCCCTGCCAGAGAAGGCAGATTGTTGAATAGAGGCTCCTCATCAGAGACAGTGCCACCTTCCAGGGCGTCACAGCTGCTCCCTGCTGGCTGCGTGCTACATTTCTAGATAGGAAGCTCCTTCTCTGGTATTGCTGCAAACTGGCCTGTACATTTTTGCGAATCTGTTCCTTGTAGATTATATGCAGAAATCACAGAGGAATGAATCTAGGTTGGCAGTGTCTGCAATCAGTCTTCTGAGGATTGGAGAAGGGAGTGAGTAAGGAGTTTAAGAACAGATAAATCTCTCAGTTTTGCTTGGATTTAGTCTGCCTTTTTAATGGTCCCTTGGGGTCAGGCAGGCCTGTGTCTGTCTTTGAAGGATGTGAGGCCAAGGGCCATGGAGGCTCATTCACTGTTCCCCTAAGCCCTGCCCCTTTGTAGCCATTCAGGGTACCATGGGTGGAAGCTTCAGAGGGTGCTGGCTTGATCCCTTAGGGCCTCCTAGGCAGATAGCAGAGGGTACCATGGTTAGGCCCTTTGAAAGGTAGAAAAAGCAAGAAGTCCCAGGGGTGACCACTGTTGCCAGCAACAGCTGTATTCTCCAGAGCCAGCTCCAGGGAGTTAACTGATGTGTTTTCTTCTTTCTGGAAACTGGTAGTTAATCTTGCACAGGTGCTTCCCTCCTGAAAGCTTCCTGTAAGCTTAGCGCATAATCTAGTCTCTCCCTTTTCTTCCCTTTCAGCTGACAGCTCTGACAACTCTGATTTGGAAGATGACATCATCTTATCTCTGAACGAGTGAGGAGCCATCACCACTTGGAAGAGATTCTTGGCAGGCGAGAAACTGAGTCAGATGAATTCAGAACACTTTGCCTTCCCTTTCTCCCAGGGCTGTCTGTCTTTTAAGGAACTGCATGCCCTGCATTCAGAGGATTGTGGCTTAGAGAGTCTCATTGGAATCTGAGGGTCCTTCTAAAAACAATAACAACCACAAAAAGACAAGAGGGATTAGGCCCTATTCTGCTTTCCCCTTTTCTCCTAGGATGGACATATCTTTCTTCAAGGGAAAAAAAAAAACCAAACATGTCTCTGGGGTTATTTCACAATATATTTTCTTTGTATAACGTTCTTTAAGTAAAGAACAAGAAATAGTTTTTTATAAAACTTAAAAAAGAAAAAAAAAAACACAGCAGGCATTTATAACTGAGGGTATGAACTTATATCCACCAGGTCTCTTGTCCCTGTGCTTCATTTTCTTTGAAGGAAAATGATGTCTAAAGAACAATATAGAGGCATTTTTACATACATATTTAAATGAAATGGAAAATCGTGGTTTCTTAAATTGATAAGGATTAAGAATATTTTATTATAAATATAATATATGATATTTTAACCTGTTTTGTTGCCTCATATGCTGTCAGGTTAATTTGTTTTCCTTCGTGCCAGAGGTGGGAAGGAAGGCGCTGCTTGTTTGCTCAGTAAATGCCTAAATTCATCCACCTTCATGGTTGGGGGCAGCTTGATCATTGTGGATATTGGTTTTTTAGAGTTGAGAGAACTTAGGATATAAGTTCACTCCCTCTATTTTCTTTGTGATTCGGTTTTTCAAAAACCTTTCTTTCTTCCTTTTCTCCCAAATGTGGAAATTACAAAATCAAAGGCCTTTTTCTTTAATGTAAAGTGTATTTATTTAAAAAAAATACAAAATAAATTACAGGTCTGTCTTTGTTTATGACCTTTCCCTGTACTCTTTTACCACAGTGGGGTGTGTCCCTTTCTTGCAACTCTAGCCAGGCCATAGAGAAGACATCTTCCAAGAGAGGCAGACCAGGATGGTGGTGAAAAGGTTCTGCCTAAATAAAACACAGGGAGAAAAGTAGCTTAGTCAACAATATCTAAGTGTGGCCTACAGCTCTCTCTTGGGTGGAGGACCTGTCTTTCTAAGAGTAATACGGGGATTGTGGGGAGACAGCCAGAGAGGAGAGCTCAGGGCATTGTCCACTGTGAACACATCTCTCTCATGTTCTAAAGATCAAGCTCCCAAGTACCTAGTAACACTTCCTTAGAGCTGGAAAGGGAGGGGTCTTGGGAAGTTCTGGAGCAATGAGCTGCCAAAGTGAAGGAGGAAAAACATTTTGGCCATCCTTGTAGTTCGGGTGATGGCCATTACTGTTTCCTGAAAGGGACTGTGACGGTGGACTTGAGTTCTCCAGTCCTGGCAGTTTAGGGACAGTGGGGCTTGGTCTGGGTTTACAGAAAGATACTTCAGAGGCCTCTAAAATTGGCCAGTAGTTAAACTGTGTAACCAGGGAAAGTGCCAGGGGCTCCTACCTTTTCTTTTCATTCACCCCACACACCCCGTTTTCCTTCCCACAGTAAACCTAAGTCCCCAGTCTCTTTATTCCTTTGATTTTGCCCAAATAACAGCTTCTTGGTTTGTTACATAGGTAATATCTGGCTAAAGAGGCTTTTCTCCTTTTACTGAGAGAAGAACAAGTTTGGTTGTTGTGAAATAAACAATACAAGATGGCTACAACTCTCCAGGGGCAGGTGGGCTCAGGAGTGCCATACAATATGCCACACGTACTGAAGGGAACCTACATCACACAGGTACCTCTTGGTCCTCTAGACAGCCGAGGTCTCAGCTCTTAATTTGCTTCCTGCCTCAGTTTAAATGGTAATAATACCACTTAGATGGCTGGGACTGAATGCATTACAAGAAAACATTAAAAATCAAGAAACAGTAAAAGCACTATATTCTAGTCATTAACTCCACCGAGCCAGTCTCCCTGCCAGGAGCTCTTGGGAGTGCCCACAGGTCTCTGAGGTGGAGATGGGGACCTTTAATAGAAAAGCAGAATTCTGGTTGACTTGACAACATACCCTTAGGAAAGTGCCCTAAGAGGCTAAGGAAACATCAACCCTCTTCCTTTATTTTACCAGGACTCAAAACCTGAGTCAGGAGGAAAATGTGGAATAGTAGCACACCACCAATAAGGCAAATTTTGCCTTCTTGTGCTTTTTGCCTTTAAGTTACGTCTGAGGACCTGAACCCCAGGTGGAGGCACTGAACACCTGCAGTTCAGTTCTCACTGGTCAGTCTCATAAAGCAACCAGGGTCTTGCCACCTGACCTACTCTCACTAGTGCTGGCCAAGGCCCTTCTGAGAGGTCATAAAACCTGCTATGTCTTAAGAGCCAAAGGAGGAAGTGGTTGAGGTCCAGGGAAGAGAAGGAAGGTCACACATGGGGTGTGGCTCTTCACCGAAAGTTGGCAGTTCTTTTTTGGGCCAGAGGGCACCCTTCCCTGAAGTGGGGTGGACAGGGCAAAGGCTGAAGTATCTTCTCCACCCATGTGCCTTCAACAAGACAAGGCCCACTCCTGTTTCTGGCAGTACCAGCTACCCTGGAATAGTACAGATGTGTCCTGCTATGCCCCAAACTGACTTGCTTAGTTACCCGCAGCTGCAACCACAGCTCAAGTAAAAACAGGCAAATAAACATGTCTAACACTTCCTTGCATTAATGTTTTGTTATGAATGTGCTTGTTCTCTCATGAGCACCAGCTGAAGCCCAGTGAGCGATACTTCCCCAGGCACCTTGCCCTGTTTGTTCCAAATCTCTGAGGTCTCTGACAGCTCTTACATTGTCCTTGTGGGCTGGCAGGTACTCTCCACGCAGTCTGCACTGAGCCCCAGCCTCCACAAAACCTTGCTCTCACACCCCAGCTCTCACCCGTGCTGCTCTGTGCTAGGTGGGGTAGTGGACCAGACCTGGAAAGAGGATGGCATGGCCAGCAGCACCTGGAGTTCCTGGTCATTCGGGAGCTCATTTCTTAGCAGAGATTCCATTCTCCTCAGCCCTGACAATGATCCCTTTTGGAATGTCCAAGCTGCCACACAAAACAGTCTGAAGAATGGTATTTGCACTGTGTTCTACAGTGACAACTGTGTTCTGGGAAGGCAGAATTTTAAGACTTCAGGCCACTTTTCCCTCCCAGCTATAGGATGCCGCCACATCCTTTTACTCCCCAGCATGGCTTGAGTGGCTTCAGGCTCTAGCTGCCCAACACCTTTCCCCCAAGAGAAAGACCTACTTCCTAGTGGTCACCACCTCCTCAATATCAGGGCATGAGGTCTAGGTACCTGCTCTGACTTTGCACCTGGGAAACCACTGTCAGTTATTAAGGGTGTCTCCTGTTAACCCACTGTACTTTGTAAAAGTACTTCAGGGATTCAGTGTTCCCCACGAAACTCTAGGTATGACTGGGCACAGGCAGGCTCTATTACACATCAGCCCTAAACAACCAAATGGGCTGTAACTCACAAACACCTGGGTAAAGTTCAAGAATAAACCAAGGCAGGCTGCCTCCATTCCATTATTTGGCCTCCTGGCAGTCTGAACAAGAGAGGGCGCCTGGATGGACTGGCAGCACCAAGACCCCTTGGCATCAATATTGCACCATTCCTCCTCCACGTACAAGACCACACACCTGCTGAAGACTACCTGCTATCACACAGGCTTTGAGGGTAGGCACTTTGTCCAACACACATAGCTGAAACTGATGGACACACATTGTTTAGGGCAGAAAAACTACCACTAGCTGTTGGCCACAGAACTTAGGCTCACCCTCTAACTTTGCATGGGCTCTATTCCAGGCTGGTACAGCAAGGGTCAGAGCCCAAATTGAAGGCTGCCGGCCATCAGCCAAGATTAAAAACAATTTTGAGTATAGTCCTGACAGCCTAGAGCAGAAAGGTCAGGCCACTGATGCAGCAGGACTTTTGGACATGCTGGAAAGATGATGTAGGGCATTTGTGTACATGCGCTAGGGAAAGTCTTCCATTCGTACCTTGATTAAACCAGGACTCTGAACAGGATTAAAAATCCATCCTCTGACAAAGGCTTTACTGACAGCTTTCCATACAGTTAGTCAAAAAATTAAAAAAATACAGAACACAGCAGACAGTATCTTGTACACTAGAAATCAACATAACAGGAGTCCCTTCTCATCATTGTAAAAAAAATAAATCCCCCAAATCTAAGAACTTAGTTTTTGGTGGTGGATAGGACTTTGATCCCCACCAAAAGAACCAAAATAACCCAGCAGAGAATTCAAACCAAGGGTGTACGGTAGAGAGTGGATCAGATTTTAAAATAACTGCTTTTGTGACACAAACATGGAGCTGGAAAAGACAGGTTTGAGCTAGGCAGTGTCTCTGACTATGACTATCACCATGTGTTCTTCTTCTAGCTTGCCCAATGTCCTTAGTGCTGACTGGAGGTACTGCTGTGAAAAGTCGCAGGGTGGGAAGGCATAGAGCATGCCTGTGCTGTCTCTGCCCTTGGACCCACCCACTGGCAGGCTGATCACCCCTGCGGCCTGCTTCTGTTTCAAGTAGGAGACCAGGTTCCTGAGAAGCCGCCTCTGTAGGCCTGGCTCCACTGTGGGCATCCCCTCAGTGCCAGGCCCACTGGGGGTCGCCTGGGTGGCTAGGAGGACTGCGTAGCCATTGGGGCTCCCCTGCTTGATGCGTCGTGTGACCTCGTCGAGCTTGGGTTGGTCCAGTCGAAGGCGCTGGGCAATCTTCAGCTGGGTCAGCTTGCTCCCGGAAGTGTGGTCTTTCAGGAGACCTGTGATCACCCCCTGGTCCCCCTCTAGGATATGCATAGATGTTGGGAAGCAGCTGTTTTTCAACACGAGAAGCCCATTCCAACCCAGCTGTAGTGTCTGAGCATACTCTGAAAGATTCTTTAGCTTTTTGGTCTCATGTTTTGGCTCTTCGAGAGGCTTGGGTTCAGCCTCAGTGGTCCGATGATTGCGTTCGCTATCTCTCGCCTTCTTCCCGTGGGAAGAGTCCGGAGCCTCGTGGTGGTGGTGGTGGTGGCCCCGCTCCTCAGCCCCATGTCTGCTGTTGCTGAGGGAGTTGCTGCCTGACTCCTTGGTGCCGTCACCGGAATGGTTCTCCTTGCGGCTGCGCTCAGGGGTACGGTCCGAGCCTCGCTCCGACTGCTGCCCACCACCCTTGGTCCTGCTCCGTTCCTCATAAGGGGAATGGGTTGTCCTCCCACGGTCACTGGAAAGGCTCCTCCGCTTCCGCCTTTCTTCCCAGGGCTTGGGCATGCCACGGTCCCCATCTCCCCCCCAGCGCTCACCACTCCGGCTGCGCACTGAGCGGCTGTAGCCCTCCAGGCTGTTCCGGCGGTCGGAGGTTTTGGGGCTGGTCCAGTCCCCTTCCAAAAAGGTCCGGTCTCGGTCTGAGTACAGGAGGTGTGGAGGGGTCCTATCCCGCACCAGGTCGGCATCCAGGTTTCGGTGGCGGGTATATCCATCTGTGAGAAGCTCATAATGCACAGGGAGGGGCGAGGGCTGGTACTGCTGGGGATACCGAGTCTCCTCTGCTTTGGCAAAATCCACACGGAGCCTGCGGTCTGGACCACCCAAAGGAAAGCCCCTCATTTTAGCACAGGCGGCCTGGGCTGCGTCCAGGCTCTCATACTGGATATAAGCAAAGCTATCTCCTTTGACGTGATCAATGGTCCGAATGCTCCCAAAGCGGTCAAACTCCCGGGCCAGAGCCGCCAGTGAGGTGTTAGGTCCCAGGCCACCCACCCAGAGGCGTGTGGTGGGGTTGGCTTTGCCATAACCTATCTTAATGGGGTTGCGGCCAATCACCCGCCCAGACATGGCCACCTTAGCCCTGTGGGCCATGTCCAAGTTCTGGAACTTGAGGAAGGCATAAGCACCGCCCTGGCCACGGGCAGGCCTCTTTATGACCACCTCCTCAATGATGCCATACTTCTCAAAGGCCCGTCGCAGCTCCACCTCAGATACACTGTGGTCCAGGTTCCCAATGAAGAGATTGCGTGTGGCCCGCTGGTCGTCCTCGGGCATGAGGTCCTCCTCGCACACGGCCGGGTAGCCGTAGGGGCGCCCGCGGTCGTCGTACAGCCCGTAGTAGTCGAGGGCCCGCTCCCGTGATAGTCCCACAGCAGCGGCGGCAGCAGCATCCAAGGCAAAGGCTGCGGCAGCGTGGCGGGCGCGGGGCTCCCGCAGGGGCGGGGCAGCTACCGGGGACAGCGAGCGCTGCTTGTACTGGTAGCCTCCATGCAGCGGCAGGTAGCCCAGCGGGTCGGCGGGCGCGGGCGGTCCTGGGGGCGGCGTGGAAGCAGCAGCGCTACTGCTGCTGCTTCTCCGGCTGCTCCCGCCGCCGCCGCGCAGGTACACCGGCTCCACCTTGAGCGGGCGGTCGTAGAGCAGCAGCTGGCGGGCCAGGGCGTGCTGGCGGGCCTCGCGCGCGTCCTGCGGGTGCCGGAAGTTCACGTAGGCCACACGGCCCAGCTCAGGTGTGTGCGAGAGGCGAAGGCTGATCTCGCCGAAGCGCTTGAACTGGTGGAAGAGCCGGTCCTCGAGGTGTTCGGCGGGCAGCGCGGGGCTCAGGCTGCTGATGAGCAGCGTCTTGTACTCGGGCGCGATCGCCGATGAGCCGGGGCCCGCGGGCTCGACCCCAGGCAGCGGCGGAGGCGGCGGCAGTGGAGACGCGCGGGGCGATGCGCCCGAGGCGCCCGGGTCCCCTGAGGCCTTGCCGCCGCGTCCCCCAGCGCCGGCGCCGGAGCCCGAGGAGCGGCCGCTGCTCGCGCGGTGATTCGCGTCCCCAGCGCCGCGGCCATCGCGATGCCCGCCCCCGCCGCCCCCACTACCGCGGGGTTTGTCGCGAGCTCGCGCTGGAACCGGGTGTTTGGCGCCGCCGGAGGCCTTGTGCGCTGCCCGCCGCCCGCCCGCCTCCGCCTCCCGTTCGCGCTCCCGCGGCCGCTTGGCCGACGATGACGAGCCGCGCCCGCTCGGGCTCGAGTCTCGCTCGCTCTGCCGCTTCATGGCCTTGGCGCGGCGGGCGGGCGGCCCGCAGGCTCCTCACAGCGGCGGCGGCGGCAGCTGAGGAGGCAGCGCCCCCGGCGCCGCCATCTTGGACAAAAGGACTCGGCGCGGTGGTGGCGACGGGGCGGGGCGGGAGCGGCGCCGAGGGGCCGGGCGTTTCGTTAGCAGGCTGCGCGGGCCGTGCCACGTGACTGTGCCGGCCAGGGCGAGAGCTGCGCCGAGCGTGCGTCATCGGGCTGCGCCGCCCCGTGCCACGTGATGCGGGTGAGCGGCAGGCTGCGCGCTCTGGCGCCACCGCGCGGGCTGAGCCTCGAGGCTAAGGGGAGCGATGGGAGCCCCTGAGAGTAGGGCTAGCTCGCGTCGCTGGGGGCGTCAGTGAGCCGAGCTGGTCCTAGGTGTCGGGCTTCCGGGCGTGCTTTGCCGCTCTGGGTCCAGCTACCTCCTCCTGCAGGCACTGGGGCCCGCGCTGATTGGAGGAGCGGCAGCTTCCGTGGGCACCGCAGTCTGGGGCCTTGACCCAGCGGCCTCTTTACGTGGTATCCTTCCAATCCCAGGCTAGGCATGAGCGATTCCCCGCCCCCGCGGCATCTCCTGACCAGGATTCAACTCCTGACTGGGGTCTGGGGTTGACAGCCCCAAGGACTAACTCATGCTGATCTCTAGGCTGTGTCCGAGACCTGCAGCCCGCATCCCGGGCATCCTCTACGTTCAAGCTCATCTGCAGCAGTCCCCAGAAAGGCTATGCATGTAGGTGAGACCTGGGCAAGTCCAGACACAGAAACTGGAGATAACAAACCTTCAGTTGATGGAGTCGGAATAGCCTCCTTAGCGCCATTGGGTCTCACCCTCTGCTGTGGGCGTCCGGGCAGATGGCAGGCTGGAAGGGCAGGGCCATGAAGCCAAGGGTGAAGACAGTACCAACAGTTACCACAGCTTGCCACGCTGGCCAGTGCCTTCCTGTTCACCTCCAGGGGGAGGACCTCTTCTCCCTAGGTAAGGTGAGGGCAAAGGCGCCCAGGTGCCGAAGCCCACTGAGGAAGCTTTCATTTTCCAAGGACAGTTGCTGGAGTCATTGCAGAACCTGACCCAACTTCAGGCACAGAAACCATGAGATGGGGGATAGCAGCAATCTCTTCTCTCTTCCCACAACCAGAAAGCAGCTCCCGGATCAGCTCAGGCAGCTGCAAGGGGGAAAGGTCTTGGAAGAAAGCAGTGGGCTCCATGGAGCCGGGTAAGAAGGCCCCTTACAGGCAAACTGAACTTAGGACCGACACAAATGAAGTGATCTGAGGTAAGATCAGTTCCTTGGCAAGCACTGATTCTTAGTCTTTCTTTCAGGTGGTCTCTGCAGGCCTAAGGAGCAGGTGTCTCCGTTGAGCCACAGCTCACACGGACAACTGGGTATCCTAAGCACCAGCGACATAGAAAGCAGCTAAAAAACAGACTCCAGAAAAACCTTCGGGACTTCAACTATCAGACTAATTTAGGGCAAACGAAGGCAAAAGGCATCTTCCTACTGCCTCTTTGTATAAGCTGACTCCTGCTAGTCTTGCAAAAACCCTGTCAGGCTACAGAGGCTTGGGACAGATACTAGACTGAGCCCAGAAGACCAAGCTGGTGACCAGGCCAAGAGCGTCTTTAGAAATGTCAGTATGCAACATGCACGGTTACTGAAGCCTTCCTTGTGGAAAACTACACTCCACATACCCCTCAGTTCTGCTTGTACTGAGCCCCAGTGTGAAGCCCTCCCATGTACCCCAGACTCAATCCTCTGTGCTTAGCTGTGTGGCCTCTACCCTCCTCTCGTGTGGGTGAGACAGACACTGTACCAAGGGGCAGGGCGTCAGCTGGGCCTCCTCTCCAGGCTCCATGTTGCCGGGGTGCCTGCTACCCTCCAGCCCTACACACCCACACACACCAGTGGACCTCAGCCCGTGTATCGTGTCCTGGTATTTTCAGCACTGGTGAGCTGACGGACAAATGGCAATATACCCCCAAACTCCTTGCAAACTGGAAAGCATAAACTGGTAGGATCTTCATTATGGGGTAAAACCCTTTTTCAGTATTCACTTTAATTTCCAAGGACAGCTAGAAATTTTTTTCCTTTAATAAAAAAATCCCAGATATACTTTGAGGTCCCAGAGTAAACCAGCAACAGAAGGAAGTGAATCCCCTCACAGGGACACCGTAGAACCAACATCATCAGGAAAGCTCCAGGCTTCACATCTGATACAGTATTGTCAGGAGCCCGCTTAAAAAATAAATTACAAAAAGGCTGTTTTGGGCAGAGAGAGCTGAACTGCTTTTTCCCTCCAGGTGCAGCAGGGATCAAGCAGACTACAAATCAGTCCGTGCACTGGCTGCCTTGGGGGCGTATTTAGGCATCAGTTCATTGATCTTCCGGATGTAGTCAGACTTTTCTGCACAGCCTTTACACGACTCCCCCCAGTCGTCCAGGATCTTCTTTAGCTCTTTAACTCGGAGCTTCTTCAGGTCCACCGTGCTCAGGTCGATCTGCTTATCTGAAGGAGATAACAGGGAGAGTAACTGGCTGGGTGGGAGCAGCCACAGCCCCCCAGTAGTCCCAGGATAGGTCACCCCTTACATGGCCAAACCAGCCCTAGAGGCTGTAGAGGGAGAGATTTCCAGACAGAGGTGTGTCAGTACCCACTGCCCCTAAGAGGAACTGGCCCCTTCATCAGGAAGGCTGGCCTCATGCTGTCAGTGCTCACGATAGACATGCAGTATGGACAAGGACAGGGACAGGGACAGAGGCTACATTGTCCTTATAGGAGAAAGGTAGCTCCTGTCTCCCAGGTACCTCTTATAGAGTCACCGTAGAATGGCAGCTCTAGGCTGGTGACAGAGCAGATAGATCCTATAGTCCCCATTTCCCAATACAGGCCCTGGTGAGGCCCCTGACTTAGGAGTTTACTTTCTGTGACTTATCACTTGTGACCACAGAGTGACCTGGCACCACCTGTACCAGGATCACTCTCAGAAGACCAGGCATTCTTGATACAAGTGGGTGAACAGAGACCCTTTGACATTCATGTAAAAAAAAAACGATGCCATTTAAATTTTGCAGAAGAGATCCTAACTCTTTCTGAAGATTGGGACTATGTGCAACCAGAGACCGACTCAGCAAATGTTATGCTTGGGCTTCCCTACTTGGACATAGCATTTCTTTTTAGAATAATAAACACTGGGTCTTCAGAGCTTGCAGCCAGAACAAGCCTGTTAAACCCAAGTCAGCTCATGTCCCTTCTCTGCTCAAAAACTTCTAATGCTCCCAGCTTCATTTAGATTAAAAGCTAAAGTACTCACCCATCTGCAAGGCCCCATGTGACCTGCCCACCTGCCAGTCATACCACTGGCTTCCTTTACACTGCCTGTATCCTCTGCCTGGAATGTTCTTCCATTAGCTGGCCTCTTGGCCAATCCTCACTTCTTTCAAAGTTTGCTAAAATGTTACCCCCTCAGTGAGGCCTATTCTGACCCTCCACTCACTTCCATGCCAGATCCCTCAGCATTTAGCACCATATATCACATGATGTAACCCACTCATGGCTCTAGTTTATCACCTTCCTCTCCCAGCTGGAAAGTAAACTCAGAAGGTACACACTGAGGCCACAAAAGGTGCACAGTGTTTATTAAATAAGGCCTGGCCACACTCACCATACTTTAGCTCACAGATCTGGCTGTCCTTCTTCTTGAGCTTCTCACAGATCTTCTCCACAGGGATGTGGTGGGCCAGGGGCTTCGACACCTCATTGATGATCTTGGTGGCTGCATCGTCTGTGGCCCCAATGTAGTAGCACTGCAGGAAGAAAGGACGATGGCCTTTAGGGGGTGCCACTTGAGAGGCATCTCCAAAACATATAGACATCCCAAAACACATTCTCTGCCAGGGTCTCATTTTTCTGGTTCCCTGCCTGTATCAGCAGTCAGATTCAGTGTCAACCCTGGGCTCTTAACACATTCTCAGTTCCAGAGCCGAGAGCCACCAAATGGGGTTAAGAGTCACCAGGGTTTAAACCTTTAATAGACAAACCAGAGGCTGCCAGGGAAATTAAAGCTAGAAAAGCCATTGCTTCAATAGGGCACTTGTCAATTTGGCTCTGGTCTACCCTGTGGGCACCTTGTCACCTCTTGTCCTCACACATGCCAAACTCTTTCTGGCCTCTGGCCACTCACACTGGCTGTCCCTTCTGCCTGGGATACTCTTACCCCTACTTCGATGATGACCCTTCCTCAAAGAGATACTTCTTGACCACTCACTATAAGTCAGCATCCTCCCGCTACACCAACGAGCCCGGTCTATTGTTTTCATGACACTCATCCATTGCGTTGTTTGTTTCCCTGATTGTCATTTCTCTCTCCAGGTATCCCTAGTGCCTAGCACACAGCAGGTGCTTAATAAATACTAACAGGATAAAAAACATCACAACTGCAAAATACATGCCTACTTGAGGAAGGACATGAGAGCACTTTGGTCCCACATTAATTTGGACAGAGCAGCTGGATTCCTGAATAGAGAGGTGGGCAGGGCCTCTTATCAAGAAGCCTGTGAAGTGGAGGGTTAAACATGAGCCAAGGCTAGCTGGAGGGGGTCAGCTACTCACCAACCGATTCTCTTTGCCTCTTGCTTCACGGCAGAACTTTATAAGTTCTTTTTCAATAGTGCCTGGTGAGAATGTGACATCTCTGTCTTTGAGGTCCTGGTAAAATCTTCCCAGATAAGAAATACAAACTGGAAAAGAGAGGGGAGGATGCTCAGCAATTACCAAATTGTCCCTAATCCACCAGGAAGGAACACTGTTACCAATATTAATAGGAGACATGGAGATGAATCATTAGAGGTTAAGTTTTTCCATCACTGGTTTTTCTCAGCTGAACAAAAACCAGTTCTCGGTTGCTGGGTCTGGTGCACCCAGAGTATAAGGGGAAAGAGCATCACTCCAATGACTCATATACAACTTCTCCCTGCTCCTTTCATCAAGTTTAAGCCCGAACTGAACACGTGTCCTTGAGAGGGGACTCACTGTGACCTCATAAATGGACAGACTGGAAGATGAAGAGAAAAACGATTAAGATGCTGCTGCTGCTCATTTCCAAATACAACATCGAACCCCGAGGTGCAGCTTCGCGATCCCAACGGACAGACCGCGGTACCCACGGACAGCCCTCGGGTCCCCGAGCCGGGACAGGGACGCTCTCAGGAGCCTCTGGACAGTGGGGAGGAGGAACAAAACCTGTGGCGTGATGTGGATTTCAGGCCAAATTTTCAGCATGATCTGATCTGAACTTTTTTTCGTGGGACCAGTGTTTTCTAGGCCCGTCGTCTGCCCTTCCTCCAGCTGGCCCTGCCGGGACCGGTCACCATCGCCGCCCCCGCCCGCCTGGGCCTGGCCGTCCGGTGGTTTTGATGGGTTGGGCGCGGTCCCTGCCCCCGCGCACCTTCGCAGTCGCCCGGCCGAAGCGCCCGGCTGCCCGGCAGCACGCTCAGAGCCAGCGCCACCGCCAGCCCGTGCGCAGCCCACATCCTCCTTCGCCGCCGCTGCCACCGACCGACTGAACCGCACCCGCCGCGCTGCACCGCCTCCAGGTCCCGGCCGCGCGCCGTAGCTCCCCATTGGCGGGAGGCCCCGCGCCCTCCCACACGCCGCGTCCCTATTGGTCCACGCTCCTCGGAGCCCAGACGGGCGGCTCCACGCTGCCCTTCTCCATTGGCTGATGCAGTCTCAGCCCTAGACAGTTGTCCGCTGCTGATTGAACCCGGGCCGGCTTCAGGAAGCGGCTACGGTCGCAACGGAAGCGGTACGGCCCGCCATCTTGGGTAGGGGCAGCAGTGTTGGTTGAGGCAGAGCGGCCGTCGCTCCGCATCTGCTGCGTGGTTCTGCGTACTCCCTGCCCTTGGCCCCGCGCCCGCCTTGAAAACCATGCGGATCTCCTCGCCCAGGGCCTAACTCGTGGCGCAGGTCAGGAGTTTTGGGTCAGCCGCGACCCAATAGGGTAGGCAGGGAGGGCGGGCCGCCCCAGGCAAGGCTCAGGTTTCTTTCGTTTTGTCAAACCACCGCGTAGGCGTTCCCTCTGGGAAACGTCTGCGAGGCTCTGGCGCCCACCTGTTTGACCCCCGGCCGGCCAGAGCCCACCTTGCACGGGCTGGCAGGAGAAGACCTGCCGGGCGGACAGACTCCGGTCGCAGGAGCTGCCGGAGGGAGGGACCGAGGCCGGCCAAACGGGGTCGCCACCCTAGACTTCTGAGGGAAGCGCCCGGCCGGGGCTACGGCCGAGGCTTTGGGCTCGCTTCAGAGTGGGGAGGTCAGGGCGGCTTGGGGAGTTTAGCCCCCACTCCTGGAAGAGCTCCCCAGTTCCGGAAGCGTGGCCGAGGCGGCTGGCCCGCCGCTCCTTCCCAGCGAAGCCCTCAGGCGCGTTGGCTGCCGAGAGGCTTACTGCGTGGGGTCTCGTGCGTGGGTCAGCAGACAAGCGCTGGAGGATGTTTCCTTGGGCCGCCTCCCCTCCCGCGGAAAGGGCTGGCTCTGCTCAGTGCAGACAGGACTTGGCTATGGGGCTGGGAGGGCTTGGAGCCCGGCGACAAGGGTTGGAGGAGGCACATCTGTTGCTCCCGTTCAGTGAATTCAGTGGATCGGTATCAGGTATACATCTTTAATTCACATCACAGCAGTCAAGGGAGCAGGAAAGGGGGGAAAAGTCAAGTGGCAGATATTTACATCTAAAATTCACATTACGTCTTGGATTTTGAACATGCTACCACAATATATACAGTAAAATACCTCTTGGGACATTGGTACAAATTTTTTTAACTTTGCTTTTCTGGTACAGGTAAGATCATTTTAAATCACTTTTTCTTTAAACATGAATACACAAAAGAAATGGTTAGAAGTTTTTTTGTTTTAAATAAGCACAGAATGCCAGAGGTTAAAAACACATTTATAGGGCTGAATACCAGTTGGACATCACTCTATACATTTTTTGCTCAAATTCCTGTACAAATACACAGCATTCAAATAGATATTTACAAATAAGCTTGAAAGAATGAAAATCAGTATTTTACAATCTTTTCAAAGGATTCTCATCTCTGGCTTCCCATTTCCCCTCAAACTGGCTGATTCGCTAACAAAAGGGATTCAGAATGTGTCTTTTTCATCCAGTTAGGGAAAATGGAGAGGGAAAACACATACTGTTTCACCTTGCACAAAGCAAGGCCAAATGAACCCACACACCCTTCCCCACCTTATCTCCTGTGCCACCAAGTGGGGAAGGTAACTGTTCTTCTGTGATGACTGCCTGGTCCAGGGATTGAGGTTCAGAAGCCTTAAAATCTAAAGATGCCCTCCTATCTAAGAATCAAATCCAAAGCTAGCCCCCAACCCTAACATCTGTGAACACCAGATGGTCCAGAGACTGAAGCTTGCAAGTGAATCTAGGTTTAGAAGGAGGTCTGCCCTTCGAGCTGGGGGCTGCCATGGCTCACCCACACCGTCAGCAGCCTTCTGCCCCACTTTGCCTGGAGTGATCCTGATGGTATCAGAAAGGATCCACACTAGTAATAAATCCCTGGAAACTGGAAAGGTAATTCAGTTCTCCACCTTTCCCAATAGGTTACTTGCTGGCATTTCTGTTAAACAAGTTGTTTGTTTACAAGGGAAAAACACCCTGACCATGGCCTTTTCTGTGTGGAAAGAGGGGCTATGGAGAAGGGATGAGGGGCTAGGGCCCAGGGCCTGACCTTGGAGGTCAGGCAGGCCAGCAGAAGAGGAACTGGGGAGCAACATGCCTGCTCAACAAGGAGAAGGCAGCCTTGTGACCATCAAAGCTGTGACCATCACTGATGTGAACTCAAGCAAATAAAAGAAAAAAAATTTTTGTAGATAATATTTTTTTTTAAGTAACTTAGAAGCACCCTGGTAAAATACTACTATGCCCACCCCACCCTATCTCCCCAAATAATAAACAGGAAAATTAGTGCCCTGACTTGAAAGAGTTTCCTATAAAGACACTACTGCGCTCTGCCCGACAGACTGGGGTGGCTGGAGAAACTGCCCTCCTGCCCGCCCCGAACCCTGAGTGGTGGTCCCCAGTGGGCCTGGAGCGGGGGGCACTATACTTGGCCATTTGGGAGACAACATTTCTACCTGCATGGCTATCTGCTTCCAAAAGGAGAAGCTCCCTCACACACTCTATACACTGGAGCTTGCTGAACCTGACCACATGTCCTCAGGGCCTGGAAGCCTGGCTGGGCAGCCAACCCCATGGCTCAGAGGTAGTGCTGAAAATCCCTGATTCAGGAGCTGATGGCAGGTATTCTGGATGCTTCTGAAAGCTTAGAGGATTTCCGGCCCCTGCCACACCACAGCCTCATTTTCAAACCAGGCTATCACATGGGAATGGGCTCAGCTCCCCCTAGGAGATGGCTAGGGTAGCCCCTCTGGCTGTGCACCTCCACTCAAGCCTCAGAGGGTGGGAGATAACCCTTGCATATCTATTTGCCATGGGGCTCCTGTGGGGTATGAAATGTATCAGGAGTAGAAGGTAGCAAATGGTCAGAAATCAAAGTGATGGAGACAAAAATCCAAAGTGGAGTAGGAGGAGATGGCTGGCCCATGGAAGCCTGGCAGTGTGCCCTGGGCATGCAGTCAGGCCAGTCACATGCCTCAGCCAGCAGGTTGGCCCAGCCAGCCCCTCGGTCACACACTCCTGGATGGAAGAGTGGGCAGGCATTTGTGCAAAACGGCTTGTAGCCCCTTCATCCACCAGTGACATGTAGTCCATGTGGTCCTTGCAATCCCTGAATGCAACCATGAACTTTTCTGTCCATATAGCAAAGGAAGAGGTCCCTAGTGCAATTTCCATTCTGTGCATCTCTTCTCTGGAGGGAGGGCCTGGGCTCCTGCTCCTGGGCCCTGCAGTGCGGCAAAGTAATTCTGTCTGTGCAATATCTCCACGTAGCTCCACATGTCTGGAACTGCAGGAGGGAGAAAGCGTCTACTGCATAAAGAAAAGAAAATCCATACAAATGTAAATGTAAAAATGAAATAAAAGAGAAGCCACAACCCTTCATGCTGCTGCAGCCTCTGTACATGGCAACACAAGTTCACGGCAGTAGAATGGAGACTTGGGGTGGTTCTCTCCTGAGTGCCAAGCCCCTCTAGCTCCCTGGGAGGGACTTGCTTTTCAGACCTGGAGTGGTTGGGCAAGCTGCTCGCTGAGGGCCGTGTCCCAGCCACCTCCCTGCTCCTCACTGTTCCCCTCGGCCGTGCTCCCAGGCCATGCGGGCCTGCTCCTCCTTGGTGCTTCCAGGAGGCAGTGAGGGCTTGCGGTGCAGGCCCCGAGGCCGCTCAGTCTCTTCTCGAAGCAGCACCCCCTCATCATGCTCCAGGGCTGGCAGGCGGGGGTGGTAGGGCTTGGGTGGCAGCGCAGGCGGGTCCATGGGGTCTTGAGGGATGACGCACCCTGGGGCTGAGTGGCTTCTGCATGGCTGGGCCTTGATGGAATCCAGGACAGCAGATTCGGAGAGGCTGTAGTGGACAGGGAGGTAGGGCGGCTCAAGATCTTCGTCAGCATTCCAGGCCTGGCTTGGCATGGAGTCCATGGTGTCAGTGCGAGGTGGGGCCTCTGAGGAGTGCCCAAAGTTACTCTCGCTCAAGGAGGACACACCACTGCTGGCACTGCCGGACAGTGTAGAGTTGCTGCCGTCCAGACCTGACTGGGGGCTTGTGGGGGAGGCTGGGATAGGGTGCAGAGGAGACTGTGAAGGAAAGTTTGGGCATGTTAGAATCCCTCTCTCCAGAGAGGCTGACTGGCCTGCTGCCAGAAGACCAAGAGCCTGCTTATGAATGAACGTTATTTTTTTTTTTTTTTTGAGACAGAGTCTCACTCTGTTGCCCGGGCTAGAGTGCCATGGCATCAGCCTAGCTCAGAGCAACCTCAAACTCCTGGGCTCAAGCAATCCTTCTGCCTCAGCCTCCCAAGTAGTTGGGACTACAGGCATGCGCCACCATGCCCGGCTAATTTTTTCTATATATTTTTAGTTGGCCAATTAATTTCTTTCTATTTTTAGTAGAGACGGGGGTCTCGCTCTTGGTTAGGCTGGTTTCGAACTCCTGACCTTGAATGATCCTCCCGCCTCAGCCTCCCAGAGTGC
>CAUYRT010010385.1:0-48474 GCA_963574885.1 Lepilemur ruficaudatus
ATCTATATAAAGTATTTGGAATTTTTCTGCACAGGAGACCTGCTTATTTTCCCTGATTTATCTATTTATTCAATCATTTATTTATATCAGTATGGATGGACACGGGTATTTATTTTATACTTTGGGTTATTTATAATCCAACACTGTGTTATTTGCTGTGTTGCTCAAATGGTTCTGGCTTTTGTCATTAAGAGTTCTTTCAGGGTGGCTACTGTGTCTGTCCCTTTGATAATCCCCCTTTTATATTTTGAGTAGTTCCTTACTTTCTGTCACTACAAGAATCTCTGGGCTCATCTTGTATTTTCCCTGCCCCTGACCTCAAATCATCCATTTCTCCAAGGAGTCCTGGTTCCTTTTATTGGAGAATGGTATTAGAAATGAAAATCTGGGTCCTGGGTATACTCATTGCTACGGGATGGCATCACTTACAGGCTAAGTGAACAGAGCTGGGAAATACATGTTTGTATACTAACCTATGTGCACGTACACAACTGTAATTACATCTATCCATCTGTATCTATGTTAAGCTAAACATGGATTCATACTGATGTCTCTGAATCTAATCTAGTACCATATAGTTCATTCTAGCTTTTTCCTTACTTATTTCTAATTTTCTTCTCTAACAGTAAAAAACCTGAATCCTACCAGCTGCCATTCATTCACTTATTCAGTTCCTATGTAATTGTATAGAAGTTTCAGAATTACTAACTCACTCTGCCATGGGAAACAGCTTTACCAACTAGAGTACAATGTTTACGTCCAGTTCTTTTTGGCTTTAGTCTCACAGTTTCCATTCAAAGCACTATTTTCCAAAGTTACTGAGGTTAATATCCATTTTCTCTGTGCCCCCTTCAATGAGGTTATGTCAGACGTGTAACTGTTGGATTCTTTTCTCAGTCTGCATTCTATCCTGGGATCCTCTGATTTTCTGGTTGGTATTATGTTTTTTGAAATTGCAAACATTAGTTCACTCTGTGTTCTACAAAGTTCTATGGGTACTGACTAACTCAAAGCATCATGTATTCACCATTACAGTACCATACAGATTAGTTCTACCTCCCTGAAAAAAAACTGAGCGCCCCCTAGTCAAACACTATCCCTTCCCCAAACTCTTGTTACCAATGATCTGTTTTCTCTCCCTATAGTTGTGCCTTTTCTAGGATATCATATGGACAGAATCATACAGTCTGGAGCCTTTCACTTTGGCTTCTTTCACTTTGCAAAATACATTTAATGTTCATCCAGGTTGTTTCATGAATAGCCTATCCCCCCTTTTTAGGGAATGCTGCCATTATTGGAGATTGTGGTGCATAAATTGATTGATCAAATGCCAAAATAGGTGTTCTGTTGGAGCATCCCCCAGAGAGAGAATTAAAAGGTCCCCCTCTGAGGGACCTTTCCTCAGAGCAATAGCACTCATGTCTACCCCAGAGATTAACTTGGGAGAAACAATATCTGTGAACAGGGAAGGGTGAGCAGTCTTGGAAGAGGAAAGGATGAATGGACATCTTCTAATGCATTAACTATGAATGCTAATCACCCAGCCCCCAGAATATCAAGTCTGTTTGAGTATCTTCCTAGTTCATTTCAGTTGTATGTCATTTCCCCGTTTACCCCTTCTCTAGCTTCTCAGGATGCTTTTCAAGCCCTCTTAGACATATGTCCTGCCACCTCCTGTTGATTTAAACTCTTGGCCGCCTCTTCTATTCAATAAGGTTTTGCACCGATTTTTAAGAAAATAGTAGCAGTTTGTTTACATCACAGTGTATCAATGAAAATTCTTTTAGCCAGCATTCTGGACAGAAATTATACTCTTGCACATTCCTATTCTCTCTTTTTATGAACAAAGTACTCCAAATGTTATTGGGAATTCATGGTCCCCACCAAAAGCGGCTTCCTGGTATGCTTAATCCCAGACAACCGTGTTGACTGATATGCCACATGAATAACGACTGTAAGGTATACCATGTCTTGAAGTGCCTCCTGAATTACTGGACTTACTTGGATAATCCTTTAGCAAAATTCTTATCCAGATTTTCTTTGAAGTTGACAAATATTAGTTAACTACATTATATATTTTTATAATCAATGTTATCTTTGGCTCTATATCCTATAAAAAAAATTGCTTCTCTAAATTCTATCATCCATCTTAAACAATATTTCAGTTAATCTCTCTTTTCTGCCTCCCACCATTCCCATTCTCAGAATAGATGAAATATTCAACTCTAGTACCACAGTATCCTTTCTAGCATCTTAACATTGGAAGGAATCTAAAAGATTATCTAGGTCACCTAGATGAGTGAAAACTTAGAGTTGACTTTGCTGACTGATATGTAACAGAGCTCGGATTTGAACCCAAGTCCTCCTTCTCCCAGTCTAGCCATCTTTCTGTGGTCTTCTTTAGCATCTTTTGAGCTAAACAAAATAGCACCAGCTGGTAATGCAAAGACTTGGTGTGTCACACCCAGCTCATCCAATTGATCATCTCATCAGTCATTGATGTGCATATTTCTATTGTACACTCCACCCCAGCGATGAGTTTTTGACTGTATAAAATGTGGATAATTCTGGGTTCTGGCCTCAATTTCAGTATACACTGGCTATGTGATTTAGTAGAATTTTTTTTTCATTACCTCTTCTCCAGTTTGTAAGAACAACAATATCACTTGATGATGTTCAGTGATCCCCTTACCCCGGAATTGTAGAGGAAGATGGAGGGAAGGGCTACAAAGTAGTTTTATTAATAAAATATGCTTCCCCGGTGGTCTAATGGCCAGGATTCGGCGTTTTCACTGTCGCAGCCCAGGCTCGGTTACCGGTCAGAGAACCAATTTAAAGAAAAAAAGAAAATAAATAAATAAATAAAATATGCTAATACCCTCAATGAACATACTGCCTTCAGGTGGGCAGAAATGTGTAAATATGAAATGAATTGAGAATGAAGGCTAGGTAAAACATGAAGACTATACAGAAATGATCAGAGAAGCAGCAGCTAAAAAAATATAGGAAAGTCTTCTGGAAGAGGAGAATTATGAGCCAGGTGGAGGAGGAAATAACAGATGTAATTGGAGGGAGGTAATCATGAGTTTGTCACTTCCTGAAAGATTGAAGCTCAGAGATGATCAGAATGTTTCTGGGCCATGATGACATTGTGATTACAGAGGAAAAGGTTCTCTGCTCATATCAAATTGGCATCTCAATCATTTGCCCTTTGGAATTTACATCCCGAAAAACTATTAGGTCATCTTCAGCAAGTTAATAAATGGCTATGATGAAGGCTAGACTATTCTTCATGGAAGTTTGCTACCAGAACACAGATATCTGGAAGGAAAAAAAAATTCTTCCCTGTGTGATTCCTTTGAAATAAGAACATTATTGAATTGAATGCCTCCTTTGAAAGTTCTGGGTCCTTTAAATCTCCTTGTTTTCCTGCTAAAACCCTTCCAATTTCATTAATGGGGCAGACTTGAAACTAACTCACTTTGTTTCTGGGAAATATTGAAAAAAGGAATTTAGCTGTCGAAAAGAGGCATCTATCTATCCATCATCCATCCATTCATGCATTCTAAAATATGTAAATGGATAGATGTTTAGATATTAAATACAGATAGGTATCTGCAGTATCCATATGTCTATGAGTCTATGTCCATACTACCTATAAGTATTTCTAAATGGCCAAGAATAACATAGTGAAGACTGTTAGAGCCTTTACTCTCATTAATTGTGCTATAAATCTCTTGCATTTGGCAAATTAAAAACCAAACAGTAATAAACAACTATTTCATAGATTTTTCTTGTGTCCCCTAAGTTTGTTCATTCTAATTTCTGTGGGAGATTAGAGGGTCACTATTGGAGCATACAGATTAATCTGTGGCCTCAAAACCGGGGAGTCTGCTGTTTCTGTGTACTTGTCACTACACATCCAGAGAAGTATGTTCAGTCTACATTCAAATTTACAGCAGGAAACTCAAGAAACAATTCTGTTAATATATGTTTCTATAGAAGGAGAAATATTAATATTACCATGAGCTAAATGTTATTTTAGAGAAGATAAAGACTACCCATTGAACAAAAAAACAATGAAGCATTTATTATCATTGTTTTGAATCTTAGGTTTATATAGCACTATGAGCTATGTGATACTGGGCAAGTTAACCTTTTTAAACCATTGTTTCTTAACCCATAAAATAGTAAGAATAAATTCTTACTTCATAGGGTTAATGTGATGATTTAATGAAGTTGGCATGATTTCTGGCATATAGAAAGTACTAATAAATGGTAGTTATTTAACTAATTTTTAGAAAAAAATTACTGTTAAATTAGGTTGATAAAAATTTAGGAAACAAAGAAAGCTATAAGCAACAGACAGAAGAAATAAATCTCAGCTTTACATGCTAGAAGAAATAGAATCATTGATGTAATAGATTTTAAAAAACTACAGTTAGTAACGTTTCTTGAATTTAAGCACATGTATCTCAAAAAATTATAATTGTTATATAAATACTCCTTATTAGATCTGACAGATGGAATACTTTCAAATTATGAGCTGTGCTCTATTGGTATCTTTCTTAAAAATGCAATATATGAGTCAGAAAAATTAACAAAATTAGACTTTCAAGATTTTAACCACATCTTTTCCTCCAGTATTCTAAGCAAGGACATAACTGACTGTTCCTTATTGTCAATTCTATGGTGATTGCCTAGTATAAGTCACAAATACTGTTTACATGTATATATGTAGAAGATGACAGAATTTGCAGAATTTTCTAGCTTTTATTATAGTCCCTATGCATGAAAATTGTTTGATTTACTACTTGGCACATCACAAAATTATTAGTATTGTAGTATTCAATAAAAAAGATTCAAACTGGAGTCATGTAGATACAGTTGGAGCACTATGTATGTACTCTATGGACTACTTTGACAGAGTAGGTTTTTGAATGTAACACGATAAGTCAACTTGAGTGGTAATATATTTTGGGAAATCAGTTCACTACAAATTGTGACTGTAAACATTGTACTGTAAATGCTTTGTAGTTTTCCCCCAATAAAAAAAAAAGAAAAGAAAGAAAGAAAAAAAGAAAAAAAAATCAAAAAAAATAAATAAATAAATAAATGAAAGTACCTAGAACATCGTATTCATACAAATATTGATAAATGAATTTGCGACTTACTAAAGAGTTATTCTCTGGTTTCAACATCTGGCATACTTGTTCTTTAAGGCACTCTTCTATGTCTAAACGTTCGAACTGAAAAGGTAAATTTCCTCTTGGGATGTCGACATAACATTTTAATTCAGTAAAAAATAATAAGGCCGTATCATTTTTGTGTGTCATTAAAACAAACAAAAGGGCCTTTATTGTTTAGTTTGCATATTTTGAAAAGAATTTTACCATTAACTGTATTTGGCACAAGTTCATTTAGAGGCCCACACACAACCAGAACACTTTCCGGGGAAGGTGCCAGCAGCAAAAGTATTTCAAGCTAATCTTCACATCACAAGGAAAGTGTTGTGAAAGGCACAGGCCATACACCACTACGTGACAGATCCTGCTCTGTGCTTGGATGTGTATAATGTTCAGTTCGATGTACACAATTGTACATCTAGCATGTTAATATTTTAAAAAAGCTTGATATATCTATCTCCATTGATGTGGTGGGTTATGGAAGTATCCAAGAGAAAAAAATACATGATTGAATTTCTTTACAATTTAACTGACTTCCATAGAATTAATTTTAAAACTACTGTCTGCTTAGTGCTTTTCTTAAAATGAAATAAAAAATACACACCAAAGATTAATACCTACAATAACAAATAATCTTCAATCAGTAGATATTCAGTATCATGATATGGGTATGACAAAACATAGATTTTTTTAAACTGCTAAATTTGTAAAACATCAATAGAAAATAATGACAAAGACATTTCTTTATTTCAAGCTTTGAAATCTGGAAATTCAAAAAAATTTGGGGGCAATGTTGTATATCAGGCAGAAATAAAAGTGAATCTTGCTTTGGTTAAGTTTTGTTTGGGGTATAGTTAATTTGAGACTCTAGGGAAATGTGTATATAGTATGATTTTTAGAGGCATGGTAAAAAAAAATGGGAGCTAACGACAGTAATTGAGAGGATTGTACGAAGACTTGACGTCTTCTCTTTCCTCCCCTGTCACTGCCTCGGCTTTGCCCTGGCTGCCTAGGCAGCTTCAGGTATTTGCCCCTTTGTCTCCAGGCTTGCAGACTTCACCATCCAATGCATCCTATGTTGACGCCCCAGAGGTTTTCCCAGTGCAAAACCAGTTCACATTGCTACACATCTTCAGGGCTTAAAATATCTCTTTGATACTTGCTTGATTGGAAACAAAGTTGAAGTATACACTGTATCATCTGATTCTCTGTCCTCTCCAGGCTCGTTTCCTGCAGTGCCCCTTCCCCACACAACCACATCCCAGGTTCTGCCTGTCTTGACCCGGCTGGACCAGGGTTTCATACAGCTGTGCTTTTACTCACAGAGCTGAGACAAGCTCCATTGTTCCCCAAAACGGCACATTCCAGTGAAGGTTTTAAAGATCACAGAAGGGGTTCTCTTTGGTCCCCTAAATGTTTGTCCCATTTGATTTCATAACATTTTATTGTAGCAGAAGGAAATCAATTTCTCAAAAATACAAATGAAGGCTTTCGAATGTCTTCACCACAAAGAATAATTAATGCATGAGGTGGTAGTCATGCTAAACACCCTAATTTGATCATTATACATCATACACATGGATCAAAACATCAAATCATACTTCATAAAATTGTATGATGACAATGTGTCAACTAAAAAAAATAAAAATTCAAACAAAAACAAAGAAAGAAAAAAACCTAGCTCCCTTCTCCACACAGAATTGGAAGAAGCAAAATTATTCTCAAAAGAGAATGAATGCCCTGTTCTTCCTTAAGAAACTATTTTAATGGATATTTTTAGTAAGTATGACAAAGATTCCAAGGCTTGGTCTGAGAGGAAAAAGTTAAAATGTAAGGTATTAAACTATTCTATTAATTAAAGTGTGCAGGTGTCCCCGGGGGGTAAGGTCATTGACCTCACATTGTCTTTCACTGGTCTGGGGTAGGATGGTAGAGGGAAAACATGGAAACAAGAATCCTACTGTTGGAGAAATATTGGCACAAAAGGAGAAACAGTTCAATAAGGAATTTCTTGTGATCAGGGATGAACATAAAATTTAGCAGCAGAGATGTGTAACTATTTTTCTCCTAGATCATCTATTGATTGTACCTGTGGGTAAGTTGGTAAACTCTTAAAAACTTTGGTGTTCTTCTCTGTAAAATAAAGAAAATACTTATTTTCTGTGACGTTTGGATGAGGAAAAGCACTGGACCAAGTCACACAGTTTATTGTGACCAAAGGGTGCTAACTGAAGCTGGGTGAGAAGGTTTTCAGTATGCATCATGTAAACTGCATGGTAGAGGGCCTTGCCACAGTATTCATTTGAAAATTGAACTACTAAATAAGCTTATATCTTCTCTGGAATTTCCAGGTTAGGCAAATTATCCAGGATGATGTGGGGAAACCAGACCTTCAACTCCGTTTTCATCCTGCTAGGAATCTTTGATCATCGCCTCACCCATATCTTCCTCTTCTGTCTGGTCCTGGGCATCTTCTCAGTGGCCCTCATGGGAAATATTTCCATGGTTCTTCTCATCTACCTGGACCCCCAGCTCCACACTCCCATGTACTTTCTCCTCAGCCAACTGTCCCTCATGGACCTTGTGCTCATCTGCACCACCCTACCCAAGATGGCCATCGACTACTTGTCTGGCAGCAAGTCCATCTCTCTGGCAGGTTGTGGAACCCAGATATTCTTCTATGTGTCCCTGCTTGGAGCAGAATGTTTCTTGTTGGCTGTCATGGCTTATGACCGCTATGTGGCTATATGTCACCCTCTTCGGTACACCATCCTCATGAATCAGAAACTCTGTGTCCTCATGACTGTTGCCTCCTGGATCTTGGGCTCTCTTGATGGCATCGCTGTGCTTGCAGCTGTCCTATCATTCTCTTATTGCAGATCTCTGGAAATTCATCACTTTTTCTGTGATGTTGCTGCCCTTTTACCTCTATCCTGCACAGACACATCCACATTTGAAAGACTGCTTTTCATCTGTTGTGTGGCAATGCTTATCTTCCCAGTTTCAGTCATCATTGTTTCCTATTCCCGTGTCCTTCGAGCTGTCATCTGTATGGGCTCTGGGGAAAGTCGCCGCAAAGCCTTTACCACGTGCTCCTCCCACCTGTCTGTGGTCGGGCTCTACTATGGTGCCGCCATGTTCATGTACATGAGACCAGCCTCGACCCACACGCCAGACCAGGACACGATGGTGTCGGCATTCTACACCATCCTCACCCCCATGCTGAACCCTCTCGTCTACAGCCTCCGCAACAAAGAGGTGTCCAGGGCACTTAAGAAGCTGTTGAGGAAAGGAAAGTTAATATAACTTTATCAAAAATCTTTTGAGTGCACACTCTCCCTGGTGAACACTTCTTCAAAGAAACTAGAATCAATAGCATTATTCTATTCCTGCTAGTTTTTCTTTTAGCCATATTTAAAAATTTTTAAATATCATTAGCATATTATTAAATACACATCATGGGAAAAGTGGGCTGAATAAAGACATTGGTGTAGGCTGTTTATCCCTGTGCATGCAATTCTATCATTGGCTGTTAGCCAAGAATGCTGCCTGACTTTAGGATCTTGCCTTTGAAGCCAGGTATAAGTCTGAAGGTTCTTTGCTTTATCAAAGAACGAGGGTTGGAGTTGATCTTCTGCTTTTGGAGATATATCTCTTTGTTCACAGATCACTTACCCATCAGTACTTGTCTTTGGTATCACCAGTCCTTAAGCCTGGTATTGACTGGTTTAATCCTGATTTTTTTCCACTTAATTCCTGAGTATTTAGAAGTGGGGGATTAGTGTTGGCACTTGCATATCTTTTTTCAGTCAATCAATCTTTATGTCTATATAAAATATCACTTAGAAATTCATATGCTTACATATGTAAAACCTTTATATTAAAAGTGAATGTTTTAATGAGTTCAGATAAAATATCTATTTGGTTTGGCTGCACAACTATCATCTTGCTTTTGTCACTCATCCTTATATTAATAACCAGAATCCATTTAGAGAAGTTAGAGAACCCTAACTTCCTGGAATTCTAAACTGTGGTTTTGTATACAACTCTGAAAAAAATAATTTCCTATAAACTACCCCACAAAACTCCCAAAACTTGTCTCAAAGACGGTTTATTGTCAATAATATGTCTACACCAATTGTTTTAAAGTTTTGTGAGATATCCACACTTTGAGAAAACTTTGATGTACTTCAACTGTTATTAAATGATTGCAATCTGCGTGTCTAAATCCCCTGCATTCTTGAGAATTGAAGGCAATCTTTGCATGCTTCATGAACTTTGCCTTGATTTTTGTGTATATATATTTTAATACAGTATTGTGTCATAGCTTTTTTCTCTAAATCTGAATTTTGTACTTTAATGACATAACCATGGGTTATAATCAATTTCATCCCTTAGGGCACTACAAAATATTTTGGGACCAGTAGAACACCCTTAATTCTTTTTTGTTATTAAATAAAATATATATATTATAAAATTTAGCATTTTACAATGAACAATTCAGTGGACTTTTGTATATTCACAGATTTGTGCAAATATCAACACTAATTACAAACATTTTTATCAGTCCGAAAGGAAAACTCATACCCACTAGCAGTGATTCCTTATTCCCTCCCCCCAGTCCCTGGCAATCATTACCTTGTATCTCTATAGATTTGCCTATTTTGGACATTGCACGTAAATGGACTCATATAATATGTGATCTTCTGCACCCGGCTCTTTTCACTCAGCACAATGTTTTCAAGTTCCTTGTTGAAGTGCCTATTAGCCCTTCATTCTTCTCTACACATGAATAATATTTCTTTGTAAGGTTGTGCCACATTTTGTGTATTTACTCAACAACTGATGGGCATTTGGGGTGTTTCTGTCTTTTGTCTATTATGAATAATGCTGCTACAAATATTCATATACAAAGCTTTGTGTGAACACAGGTTTTCAGATCTCTTGGGTGTATACACAAGAAGAGTAGAATTGCTCAGTCATGGTAACTATTTCATATTTTGAGGAGCTTTCAAACGGTGTTCTACAGTGGCTGCAAAATTTTACATTTCCACCAGCAACATAGGAGGGTTTCAGTTTCTCCCATTCTCACTAACTCTTGTTATTGTCCAACTTTTAGATTACAGCCATTCTAATGAGAGTGAAGTTGTATCTCACTGTGGTTTTGATTTGTATTTCCCAAATGACTGACATTGGGCATCTTTTCTTATTAGTCATCTTTGCTTACTAGTCATTTGTTTATCTTCTTTAAAGAAATGTCTACTCAGATCCACTTAAATTGGGTTGTTTTTTGTTATTGAATTCTTTATATCTTATGGATATTAGACCCTTATCAGATATATGATTTGTAAATATTTTCTCCCATTCACTGAGTTGTCTTTTCACCTATTGATACTATCCTTTGAATTATAAAAGTTTATAATTTTGATTGGGTACCATTTATTTTTTTTCTAATTAGGGTTTTGTTATAATACCTAGGAAGTCATTGTCTAATCCAAGATCAGAAATATTTATGCATATCTTTTTCTTTTGAGAGTACCATAGCTTTAGTTTTTAAATTTGTGTCATTGATCCATTTTGAGGTCATTTTTGTCTGTGGTGTGAGATAAGTGTTCAACTCTATTTTTTTGCATGTGGATATTCATTTATCATTCATTTTCATTTATTGAAAAGCCTATGCTTTCCCTATTGAATTGTTTTTATATCCTTGTCAAAAATCAGTTGAACCTACATGCATATATTTTTTTCTAGACTTTGAATTCCATTTCATGTATATATATATATATACACACACACACACACACACACACATATACTATGTTATTTACTGTGTTGAGTATTGTAGTTTAATAGTAATTTTGAATTCAGGAAGTGTTAGTCCTCTGACTTTGTTATTCTTGGTGATCTGTCTCAGCTATTGTGGGTCTCTTGAATTTCTACATAAATGTTGGAATCAGCTTGCCAATTTCTGAAAAAATGACAGCTGGGATTTTTAAAGGGATGACCTGCAGATAAAAGGGGACACTGTAATCCTTCAGGCATTCTGGAAATATTTAGATCATTCCTGCTTCAAGTTTTGCCTAATTTCTTTGTCTATGAAAGCAAAAATTATACTTAAGAATTTAATTTTTTCTTGACTATTAAGACAAAAACTCTGCATTCAGAGGGCGTGCACTCACTTCTCAGTTGTGTCACTCAATGTATAAGAAATAATAAATTATACCTTTGTGCTTCAATTTCTGTATGTGATTAATGGAACAAGAAATAATAATAGTATAACTGTGAGCAGCAAATTATGCATGTAAGGCACTTTGAACAGTCTCTGGGACATAAGAAGGATTTGGCAATGATAAGGTTGTATTATTGTAGAGCCTAAAATAAATTGCTATTCTTGTTTTGTCTGTGTGTATATACATATATCACACACACACATATACACATACATATGTATTTTATTAATTTTATGCACATATATGCACACAAGCTTAGGAAAAGAACATATATTTTAATTAGTGTTTTTGTCCCCATCAATTAAGTCATTACATTTTTAGTTTCATAACCCATTTTTTCCTAATTGGTACAGTTATTTTTATTCTTTAGGTAAAATGTATTCATATTGCATATTTATGCCTCATTTACATATGATCTAAATGGAAATCAGTTTGTGCTAAAACACTGCTTTTTCAATTGTTGCTCATTTGATTCTCAATTATGGTTATTTATAATTCATCAGTAATAATTTGTGAGATCCTCATCCTTTTGAGTCATTTTAATTTCTATTCATTAATTCAATGAATATTTATTGAATGCAAACTATATAATAAACAATGTACACTTTTAAGGAGGCTAATTATCACTGCATTATCTCTAATTTCAAGAGATTTGTCTTTGAGAAAGAGAGAAATAAGTAGATGCAGATGAACCACAGTGCGTTTTTAAAGGCTGTGACAAGCATAATAATAAGGTGGCCACCCCAGATTTCCCACCCAAACTCCAGGGACTGCGAGTGTTATGGATGTTACATCTGCAGTTGTTATATTACATGGCCAAAAGGAATTCTGCAGACGGAATTGAGGTTATAAGTCAGTTGACCTGGCTGGTAATAACAGGGGCAGGTAGAGAAATGTGAATCATGAGACAGGTTTGGCATGCCACTGCTGGCTTTGAAGATGAGGGGGGGCATTTGCAAGCAGCAAATAGAAGATTCCAGGAGCTGAGAGAAACCTCTGACTGACAGCCAGTAGGGACACTGACCTCAGTCCTTTAGCCGCAAGGAACAGAATGCTGCAAACAACCTGAAAGAGTTTGGAAATGGATGAATTTTTCTGCATACCTTCCAGATAAGACTTGACTTTAGCTGACACCTTAACTTTGAACTTGTGGGACCCTAAGGAGAGATTCTAACCAACCCTACCTGGATTTCTGACCTACGTGATTATGGAATAAATAAGTGATGTTTTAAAGCCCTAAATTTGTGACAGTTTGTCACACAGAAATAGAAAACTAATGGAGAGGAATTAGAATAGTTTATTGTAAAAAACTGCAGTGAGTAATAGTTACCGGTGCAATTAAGAACATTTGAAATTTTTGCGATGTCTTTCTTGCAGAGTTGGCATTTGTGATATCACTTTTAAATAAATAGGAATATTGCTGCAAAGAATGTTTGTAAAGGAATTGTGGGAGAATGAAATGTGTACACAAAGCCACAGAACTGGGAAGCACTGGATAAAGTCAGATACATCAAAGAGTATAGCTGGTTTTCAGGTGCACAGTGTGGCCCTGTAGAAACAGAAACCAAAATCTGAGAGGCCTCATTGTGTCTCATTTCAAAGTGACAAGTCTAAATTATTTTCTTCAAGCAACAATGAAAATGCATCATTCAATATGCATTGACATAACAATCTATTTTAGTAAAGATAATATTATTCATAACAAACCAGCATCTAGAATTTCTAAAATCCTAAAAACATTTTGCAACCAGCTATTATTACTTCCAGTCTTGCTTCGGAAATGACTCAGTAAGATCATTCCAAAAATATGTTCAAGATTTATTTATTATTATTTATGTCAAAATTCTTATCTCTTTTTCTAATTTGGCAAATTTTTATGGGCAGTACAGACTTCTTACAGTTCATCTTCTTTTGTAAACTGGAGACTGAGACTAGCCTAATCAATTTGCTCCATGCTTTTTCATTTGACCTGAACCTATTTCCCCCTTCCTAGGTGTGGGGGACAAAAGAGTGAGCAGCGGCAGGCCCACAGGGAGGTCAGCTGCTCCTCCCTGCGGGGCCAAGTCCCTAAGATAGGGGTCGCCACAGAGGATAAGAAAATTGATAAGAAATAGAGAGAATAAAAGAATACACAGAGACTAAGGTATAGCTTATAGTTTTATATAAAAAGATCAGAATAATCACAGCGGGGTACTTAGGCGGCTAGTCAAATCTCCATCAACGATCTAGCACTATGGTTAGGAATAGGAAGCCTATTGCTAAGTTGATTGGTGCTCTGGACAAAAACAAAAGATGTAAATAAGTAATTACTATCTGAAAGTTAAAAGTGAAAGCCAGAGGGGCCTGTTGGGAACATCTCATCTCTTACAGAGGAGAGCAGAGAATGCTGAGTATAAAACTGAGGACTTGGTCAGCGTAAGAATTGGTGCTGCAAATTCTTCTATCAACCAAAGAAGGTCTGCTATACCAAGGCCCTGGTTGGGAAAGAGTAGGGCCCTGATACATGAGATGGAGACATACATAAGGGTTATGTCCCTGAATTTTCTCTATGCCTATATTTCTTTGAATCTTCTAAATATACTGAAGTGGCCCCTCTCTATTAATATCTAGTAATCCTCCCTTAATCAGAGCTATGTAGAAGCTTCTGCTCTTCAAGACAACATATGCTTCTTCATGATACAAACCCTATTTCCACTCCTGGCCATCAAGCCTATAAATAGGATTAGGTTACAGCACAACCCAACTGGGAAGGTGCCGGGTTTGGTAAAAGAAAAGAGGGGCTAAACACAGTGGTTCATGCCTCTAATCCCAGCACTTTAAGAGGATAAGGCAAGAGGATCACTTGAAGCCAGGTGTTTGAGACCAGCCTGGGCAACACAGCAAGACCCCATCTCTACAAAAATAATAATAATAATAAAAATAGCCAGATGTGGTGGCATGTGTCTGTAGTCCTAGCTTCCTGGGAGGCTGGGGCAGGAGGATCACTTCCGCTCAGTAGTTTGAGATTTCAATGAGCTACAGTCATGACACTGCACTCCAGCCTACGGTAACAAAGCAAGACCCTGTGTCTTAAAGAGAGAGAGACAGAGACAAAGAGACAGTGAATGAACTATACCCCAAAGAGCTTTAATATTCATTCTACCAGCATTTGCCAGCTGGACCTGGCAGAGCACACATGGGATTGAGTCCTGAGGGTGTTTGATGTGGTAGGCCAAAACACTGGTGAGTAAGGGAGAGGTTTATCAGTGGGGAAGCACTCTCCCAGGACACAGGATTTCATACTCTAGCAATCACCCAGGAGATGGCACAGACTTGCCAGATGGATGGTTCCTAGAAACATGGGAATCTGGGTGTGCATAAAGAATCGGAGATGTTCTGAAATGTGTGAAATTAAGATAAATACACTAAAATTTTAAAAATCATTCTAAATATAATAAATTGCCTGAAACAGAAATAACAATGTATTTCACAGGTTATAGTGTAAGTCAAACTAAATTGCATGACAATAATAACATTTGTTGTAACGTTTGAATACTACATAAAAAATGATATAATATTTAAAAATAGGCTCATAAATTAAAGATGTTAAAATCCTATGGCAACCACTTAAAAATAGAAAAGGAGGTATAACTGATAATGGTGAAAATACATTTAATAATACGAATGTCTCAAATGATTTAAAGATGGATATAAAAAAACGGAAAAAAGGAATCAGAAACAGTAATAGAAAATATCACTAAGAGAGTAGATTTAAATCCAACCCTGTTAATAACTACATTAAATATAAATAATTAAAACATTCCAATTAAATATCAATCAAGAAGGATCTGAAGGCTAAAGTCAACTATCTCAATAAAAAATTTAGATGTCTTGCTGAGTTTCTGGAACTGAGGGATTTTTATAAACTGGAGCCCATTGACTATGAGGGACATGAGGCCCAAGGAGAAATTTAGGCTTCTTATTCACTTCTGACTGACTTTCTGTTTACCTTTAAGTCCACAATAATTAAATCAAAGAAATATAGAGTCACTATACCTCTTTTGTTATACTTCTGTTAATTGATGACTACCTCTTAGAACTTCGAAGTTAGCCGCTAAAAGACTTTGTACATGTTTGTTCACCTAGTTAGATAAAGACTTGTTAGTAGCCCCTTGAGAGGACTTTTGACCCTAACCCGCTACCTGTGTAATCCTGCTCCCCTAGCAACTGCATTCCCTGATATCCAAATGTGTTACCCTGACAACTAGTAATTGAGACCTGTGATTAAAAAAACACCATTTGCTTTCTTAATTACTGAAATATTTACTACATGTTGTGCTTCAAGATCTTGAATTGGAATAAAAGTAGAATAAACCTTTGTAAAACTCTTCCATGATTCAACCAGTGAACAATGACAAAGGACACAAAATCATTAAATTCACTGTTTTCCATTATAAAATTTAATTAACTGAGTTAATAAAATTGAATTAATTGGTGAAGAATCATAGCATTTGCAAGTATAAATTGAATGAATTTTACAACTGTACCTATCACATATAGATTCAGCTTCCAAAAACTGAGCATAAATATTTGCAGTGTGTATCTCATAATGGAATGAAGCAAATAGGGACATATTATTATCTTCTTAAAAATTCCAGCAAATCTAGATTTTTGACCTGACATAGCGGGAGAGACATTAGTTTTGACAAAAACTATTTTTATATTTAGCAGAAAATTTTTTGAAGGATAAAATTAACTGAGTTTTTTCCATCACTATCAGAAAGAGTATCAAGAACAGCTCACATTTACATGGAGCAGACATCTGCTAGTCACAGTTTTGCCCAGGACTGTGTTATCTCCTGCCCTTGGTCTTAATATAGTTGAAAGAAATCCGAGCTATTTTGACATATCACAGAAAAAACAAATCAATCCACCAAATTGATGACAATATGCTAATTGAGCAGGGTGAGTAAGAAATGGTTAGCACACTGGAGGCCTTGTAAGACATATGTGCTCCAAAGGTGGGAGGTAAACCTTATCAAATTCGGAGGTCAGCCGTAAAAGTAAAGGTTATAGAAAACTGTATAACATCCAAGGAATGATGGGATTTAGAAAGTAAAGGACAGATTATTGCATCTTGCCCTCTTACCAAAAAAATTTTAAAAATTAAAAAAAAAAAAAAGAGAACAACACCTGATACACCTTTTTGAGTTTATGAGGCAGCATATTCCACACCTGGGTTATTGTTTGGATCCACCTAGAAGATTGCACAAAAGGATACTGACTTGGAGTGGGGTCAGTAACAGAGAAAGTATCTATAGCAATCCAGGATGCAGTGCAAGCATCTCTGCAACTTGGACCACACAAATGCTAGAATTTAAGGTACTAAAGATATTATCATTGAAAAATGATGTTAAGTGGAATTTATTGCATGCACACGTGGTAATTACAAATCAAATTACTAGAATTCTGCAGTGAAACCATGCCTAGTCCACAGGGGGGGGGGAAAGTATGCATTTTAAAATACAAATCTTCCCACTAGGGGTCTTGGTAGATACAGAGCTCTTGTGGCATCAAGTGGCTATACAGCCACAATTACTCATCACTAGCTGCATTCTTTCACATCCACTTGTAATCCTAGCACTCTGGGAGGCTGAGGCAGGAGGATAGCTTGAGCTCAAGAGTTCCAGACTAGGCTGAGGGAGAGCAAGACTCTGTCTCTACTAAAAATAGAAAAATTAGCAGGGCATGGTGGCAGAGGCTGCAGTCTCAGCTACTCCAGAGGCTGAGGCAAGAGGATCACATCAGCCAGGAGTTTGAGGTTGCAATGAGCTCCGATGATGCCACTGCTCTCCACCCAGGGCAACAGAGCAAGACTATGTCTCAAAACAAAACAAAACAAAAAGCAGAGCCAGAGATTCAAGCAAAGATATGATCAGATAGCTGAGACCTCCCTTCACTCACTCCCCTTGCAGCAGCACACCTCACCCGCATCTCCCACCTTTTACCACACGGGGCATCGTTAGAACCAGCTGATACAGCAGAAAAATTCCTGGGTGTGGTTCCCATATCAAAGAGCTCAGTACTTGAGAGTAAGGTGAAAATGATCACTGTTAAAATACAGGCTCATGTAGGGATGGCATTGAAAGACAGTGGTGAGGGGAAACCTCCCAAAGGATAGCACTTTCAAAAATGCACCTGACCATTCATGTGTGGAAAGGGGCTAAAGGTTCAAAGTTGGAGCCATTTGTGCAGTGGCAAAAAAAAAAAAAAAAAACCTTGGCCAACAGAAAGATGAAAATATTGGATTCAGGGAGATCTGGGGTAGACACATGCAGAACAAATTTGAGTGGACGGGAAGTGTGAAAATATTTTCGTTTCTGTTAGCGTATTCTGCATAGAAGAGGCACTAAAAGACCAAGAAGACAAAATGAAAATGCCTGTTAAAGTCCACTAGCTCTATCATCACCTTTGCCTGTGTTTGCACAATGAACATATAAACGGAGCAGCCTTTCTGGCAGTGATACAGGCTATGAATAGTCCCAACAGCATACACTCCTACCTGCAAATGCTGATATACTGTGGTCAGGGAAGATCTAACATGATGGCATCAAAGACCAGTGATGAGCTGCTGATATGGAATAATCCTTTAACTATACTGAACTGCCAACATGGCTGTGGATTGACTGCACCAGACCTGTCCCACTATGAAAGAGCTGGTAATTCCTTCTGACAGAAATAAGCATGCATTCTGGGTAAGGATTCCCATTTCTCTGTTCATGCAGTGTTTGATACATCAGCACATCAGAGGAGGCCCACTGTATACAAAAGGAGGTGTCAGAGTGAATCCATAATTACAGGTTTGAACAGCTATGTCAAATACTGAACCATCCAGAGTTGTCATCTGGAGAGAGTATTAGAGGAGCCTATTAAAAGCAAAACTAAAGCACCAGCTCAGGGCAAATGGGTACCATCATTGAAGGAACAGCAGTTTCTTTGAATCAAGATTTTGATTTTTTTATGGTGTAGTGACCTGAATAGGAAGAATACCTGGGTCCAGAAACCAAGTTTTTCATTTGTCATCCCTCCCATTGACCTTGTTGAGTAATTTATGTTTTCTGCCTTGAAATGAACATTTATGTTTATATGGTCAATTGATGTTTTAAAATGGTCCAAAGCAATTAAATGGGTAAAAAAGGATGTTAAAAAAATGGTGCTGGGATTTTGGATATGTGTATAAAAAGAAATGACCTTACAGCCTTGCCTCACACCATACACAAAACCAACACAAAATGGATCATAAACATAAACATAGGAGCTAAAACTATAAAATGTTTAGAGCTAAAAATAAGATAAAATCTGTGTGATCTTGTGTTAGAGAAAGAGTTCTTAGATATAACACCAGGAAAATATGATACAAAAAATTTAAAAAATAATTGGGTTATCAAAATTATAAAATTTACTCTACAAGTAAATGTCTACATTTAAAGACACCATTAAAATGAAAGGACAATGCATACCTTGGGAGAAAATATTTTCAAATCATCTATTTGATAAAAAATAAACATGCATTCACAATGTTAAAAGAACTGTCATAAATCATTAATAAATATTCAAACAACCCAATAAAAGATGGGAAAAATTTGAAGAACATTTCACCAACTAATATACACAAATTGCTAATAAACACATTAAAACATTTTCTACATCATTAGTCATAAGCAAAGTACAAATTAATACCATAGCTGGTCAACATGATAAAAATTATTTAACTTCAGCAGTCATCAGGGAAATGACAATTAAACTCCAGAGGACATACCACCAGTAATCCAGTGAGTTGATAAAATTAGAAAAAATAACTGATAATACTAAGTAAAATGTATTTGGTGGCATCTGTCTAAGCTGAGCACATAAACATGTTATAATTCCATGTGTTTGCCAAGAGATAGGGACGTGAATGTTGATAGCAACATTTTTCAAATATTCCCAAACTGGAAACTACCTAAATGTCTATCAGTAATCAAATGTATAAATAAACTGTGATATGTTTGAGAAATGGACATCCTTAACAGTTATGTTGTATAATACTGCGAACACTAGTCACATGAGACTATTGAGCACTTGAAATGTGACTAGTCAGAACTGAGATGTGCTGTAAGTGTAAAATACCTACTAGGTTCCTAAAACTTCCTATGTAAAAAGAGTAAAAAATATCTTGGTAAAATAGTTTGTAATGATTATATATTTAAATAATATTGCAGACATATATGAATAGATAAAATATATTTAATTAATTTCATATTTCTTTTTACTTTTATTATATGTTTGCTAAATATTTTTAAATTACTTGTGCAGCTGGCATTTGTGACTCATATTTCTATTGGTTGGCATCACTCTCAACAGTAATGCAAACAATAAAACTGCCACACTAAAAAGCATGATGATTCTCACAAATATAGTCTTTACCTGAAGAACCCACATGCAAAGGAATGCATAGCGTATGATCCTATTAATGTGAATTTGAAAATGAGCAAAGTTAGTCTACTGTTCTTTGGGAGTTATGAAAATGCCTCCACTGGAGAAGATGGGTGTTTATTGATTTTTAAAAGACACTCATGGTGCTTCTGTAATGCTTATGATATACTATTTAATATGCATAAACTCGCTTTATGAAAAATCATTGTTGAAATATGTATTTTTCTTGCACACGGAATACTTCAAGAAGCAATCTCAGTTTTTAAAATGTGTGTGACATAGGTTAGGTAAGGAATTTTTGTTGTTGTTTTTTGTTTTTTTAGAAAAAATGTCTCACTCTGTCACCCAGGCTGGAGGAAATACAGTGGCACAATCATAGCTCACTTCAGCCTTGGCCTTCTGGGCTCAAGAAATCCTCCCCTGTAGCTTCCCAAGTATCTGAGACTACAGGTATGTGCCACCACACTCTCTCTATGAAGAAAAGAAAACTATTTCACTATGTACCCAGGCTGGTCTTGAACTCTTGGCCTCAAGAAATGCTCTCACCTTGGCCTCCCAGAGTGCTAGGATTACAAGTATGAGCCACTTTGCCTAGCTGATAAGGAGTTTTTAGAAGAAAACACAAAGCATTATTATGCATATTATACATGTAGAAAAAATGTAAAAGGTGTGGTAAATGTTTATCTGAACAAGAGAAAACAAGCAGCACAATATAACCAAACAAGCAAAAAAGAATGGAATGACAAAGAGCAGAAATACATGCAATAAAAGAAAATACAAAATAGAGAGGATTCAAAATACTCAAAGTTGGAAAATTTAAATTGATCAAAATAAAGAGATAAAAGAGAAATGAAAACATCAAAATAACAAAATGAGACATAACCACAGAATGTGCAGTCATTTATAAAGTAATACCAAAATATTACAATCACGTTTTTTGTCCTACCTTGAAAGTTTACCTGAAATGGAAAATTCGATGGAATAACCACCAAAAGTAAATATTTTAAATATTCTATGGGTTGTCTAGTCTATATTCCAGACTAGTTGAATATATATATTCTAAGGACAAGATAATCACAAAGACATATCAGACTACATTAAGTAGTGTTGTTTTTGTAGTACTACCAATATTAATTTGAGATGCACAGTATAAGAAAAATCAGTAGGTAATTATACTGACATTGTTGAGAACCAAGATTTTCAGGAAGATAGAAAACATTTTAAATATATAAACCAACTAATTTAAGAAAAGAGTCTACAACTTTAATTTGAATTGGAAATATAAAACTATAGCTTACCTTCCTCTTTCTAGATAAAACATAATTTTTAACTCTGTTGCAAAAACATAAAAGTCATGTCAACTAGTAAAAGTGAGAACCAGAGTTCCCCAAACGTGGCATTTAGATGCAATTCTCCAGTAAATCAACTAGAATTTCTAAAGAAATGCTAACAATGACCCTAAAACATATTCTTCTTCAGAAAGTTCAGGTCAAAAGGAAGCAAGAGTACTTGAAGTAGTTCCACTGGCAACTGGATAATTTGAGCATCAAAACTATAGTTACTGCATTGGATTGAAACATAGAGATTTTAATAAATTTCTCATTTCCTAACAATCTCTCTCGCCCTAAATAAGATTATTCACCACTAGAGGACTATGAATCCTGCCACTGCAATATGAATTCTATTAGTGTAACCAAAAAATGGTTAGAGAAGGTTTGCATTACAAAATAGAGAAGAAATAACAGAGATCATAATCATTATTGTGCCTTCCCTGATAAAATTATAGTTCTAAGCAACTATCATCAGTGGCTCTATAAATCCTTTGTGAAAATCTGTAACAACCTAATGTCACAGCTCGGTGGGGAGGGGAGGGAACAAACCCAAAGATACCAGAAGACAAGAAATAACAAAGATCAGATCAGAACTAAATACAATCAAAAACAAAAAAGTGCAAAAGATTTATGAAATAAAAAGTTGATTGTTAGAAAAGATGAACAAAATTGACAGATCACTGTCTACGCAAATGAAGAAAAGAGAGAAGATTCAAATAAGCTCAATCAGTAATAAAAAAGAAGACAACACACTGACACCACAGAAATATAAAAGATCATCCGAGAATACTAAAAACACCTGTGTGCAAAAACCAGAAAACCTAAAGGAAATGGATAAATATTTGGAAATGCACAACCTCCCAAGCTTGAATCATAAAGAAATAGAAATCCTGAACAGGTCAATAATGAATAGCAACATGGGTCAGTAATAAGAACTCCCCCTCCCCCCATCCAAAATGCCCAGGACCAGATGGACTCACAGCCAAATTAAAAAAAAAAAAAAAAATCTGCAGGCATGACATTACCTACCTGACTTCAATTTATACTATAAGGCTATAGTAATCAAACCAGCATAGCACTGGTAAAAAGTAGACACACAGATCAGTGGAACAGAATAGAAACCCAGAAATACAATCATACACCTATAACCAATTGATCTTTAACAAAGCAGACAAAAAACACACACTGGGGACAGACACACTCTTCAATAAATGGTACTGAAAAAATTGGAGAGCCATAGGCAGAAGAATGAAACTGGATCCCTGTCTCTCACCATACACAAAAATTAACTCAAGATGGATTAAAGACTTAAATGTAAGACCTGACACCATAAAAATTCTAGAAGAAAAATTAGGAAAAATTCTTTTGGACATTGGCCTAGGCAAAAAATTTATGACTAAGACTCCAAAAGCAAATACAACAAAAACAAAAATAAATAAATTGGACTTAATTAAGCTAAAATGTTTCTGCACAGCAAAAGAAATAACTGACAGACAACCCATAGAATAGACAATCTACAGAATGCAAGAAAATATTCACAAACTATATATCTGACAAAGGACTAATATCCAGAATCTACAAGGAACCCAAACAACTCAACCAGAAAAAAACCCAAACAATACCATTTAAAAAAGGGCAAATGACACGAACAGAAATTTTTTTTAAAAAAGTTAAACAAATGACCAACAAGCATATTAAAACATATTCAACTTCACTAATCATTACAAAAATGCAAACTAAAACCTCAATGTGATACCACCTTACTCCTGTCAGAATAGCCAGTATTAAAAAATCAAAAAACAATAGATGTTGGCATGGATGCAGTGAAAAGAGACTGTTTACACACTGTTGGTAGGAATGTAAATTAGTACAACCTCTATGGAAAACAGTATGGATTCCTCAAAGAACTAAAAGTAGACCTACCACTCAATCTTGTAATCTCACCACTGGGTAGCTACCAAAAGGAAAAAGAAGACATTATATCAAAAAGATACATACGCTTATATGTTTATCATAACACAACTAACAATTGCAAATATATGGAATCAACCTAAGTGTCCATCAACTTAAGAATGGATAAAGAAAATGTGGTGGCCGAGTGCAGAGGCTCACGCCTGTAATCCTAGCACTCTGGGAGGCTGATGAGGGAGGATCGCTTGAGCTCAGGAGTTCAAGATCAGCCTGAGCAAGATTGAGACTATGTCTCTACTAAAAATACAAAACATTAGCCAGGGTGGTGGCACATGCCTCCTCTTACTCAGGAGGTTGAGGTAAGAGGATCGCTTGAGCTCAGGAGTTTGAGGTTGCTGTGAGATAGGCTGACGCCACGGCACTCTAGCCAGGCAACAGAGTGAGACTCTGTCTCAAAAAGAAAAAAAAAAGTGGTATGTATGATATATACCATGAAATACTACTCAGCCATAAAAATGAATTACATAATGTTTTTTATAATAATTTGTATGGAACTGAACACCATTATCCTAAGTGAATTATCTTAGGAATGAAAATACAAATATTGCACATACTCACTTAGAAGTGGGAGCTAAGTGATGGGTATGCATGGTCATATGGAGTGGTATGACCACCCCCTCAGAAAAGGGGAGGGCATGAGAGGAGTGAGAGATCAAAAACAACCTATCAGCTACACTGTATGCTATTTGAGTGACAGGTACACTAAAAGCCCTACTTCGCCACTAGGCAATTCATCCATGTATCAAAAAACCACTTGTATAGACCGATGTCTGAGAGGGTCTTCCCAACATCCTCTTCTAGGATTCTTAAGGTTTCCTGCCTTAGGTTTAGGTCTGTTAACCATCTTGAATGTATTTTTGTGAGAGGTGAGAGGTAGGGATCCAGTTTCATTTTTCTGCATGTAGTTATCCAGTTTTCCCCGCACCACTTACTGAAAAGAGATTCATTTCCCCAATGTATATTTTTGTCTGGTTTATCAAAGATTAGGTTACCATATGCAGATGGTTTCATCTGTGGATTCTCAGTCCTGTTCCCTGCTATTGAGCCAATAAAAAGCTGATTTGATTATTATTGCTTTGTGATACAACTTGAAGTCTGGAAGACTTATGCCTCCCAGTTTGTTCCTTTTGCTTAAGATTGCTTTGACTATACGAGGTCTTTTCTGGTTCCATACAAAGTGAAGAATTATTTTTTCTAGGTCTGTAAAGAATGAAGAGGGTACTTTGATGGGGATAGCATTTTTTCTGTAGATCACTTCAGGTAGATTTGACATTTTAACAATATTGATTCTACTAATCCATGAACAAGGTAGATTTTTCCATCTTTTTACATCTTCTACAATTTCTTTTTTTAGTGTTTCATAATTTTCCTTGTATAAGTCTTTCATATCTTTTGTTAAATTTATTCCTAGATATTTAATTTTGGGGGGGGGCTATAGTAAAGGGTATTGCCTTTTTGATTTGAGTTTCAGCTTGACTGTTTTTGGCATATATGGATGGCTCTGATTTGTGCACATTGATTTTATAGCCTGAGACCTTACCAAATTCATTTATCAAATCTAGGAGTCTCTTGGAAGAATCCATGGGGTTTTCCAGATTATGCTTGAAAATTCTTGACTTAAACTTTTATTTTGTTACAATGTCTTTTTGTCATTGAATGTTCCTAAGGAAAAGTCAGTTACCAGCTTGATTTTCCCATATAAATGATTTGATTATTTTGTTTGGCTGCCCAAAGTTTTAAAGTTCAGTAATTTTACTAGGATATTGTTAATGTTGGCCAATCTTGGTTAGTTTTTCTTGGAATAAAATGTGTTGTTTCAATATGTACTTTGAAGTATTGAATTTCAGGAAAATTCTCAGGGGTTATATGTTTAAACTTCAGTTTTGTTCCATTGTTTTGATTGTCTTCTTTGGAGTTTCCAGTTATGCATTTATTGGCTCTCCTTTGTCTACTTCTCTATGTGCCATTTTTCTCTCTCATCTTTTTTAAAAGATATATTGCAATTGGGAGATAAGTGTTTTAAGTTTCTTTTAACCTATGGTTTCCTGCTTTCTCTTCCCCTCCTCCCATGCCCTGTGGGAGCCCCCCACCACTTTGAAATTTATCTGTAGAAGAAATTAGGTCTTTTACCTGTGGAGTTTCCCAAAACCTTTTTTTGTTTGTTTGTTTTGTTTTTTCTTCTTTTTTTTTTTGAGACAGAGTCTCACTCTGTTGCCCTGAGTAGAATCAGCCCAGCTCACAGCAACTTCAAACTCCTGGGCTCTAGCAGTCTTCCTGCCTCAGCCTCCCGTGTAGCTGGGACTATAGGCGCGTGCCACGATACCCAGCTAATTTTCCTATTTTTAGTAGAGATGGGGTCTCGCTCTTGCTCAGGCTGCTCTCAAACTCCTGAGCTCAAATGATCCTCCCGCCTCAGCCTCCCAGAGTGCTAGGATTACAGGCATGAGCCACCATGCCCAGAGTGTTTCCCAAAATCTTGATTTTGCTAATTGCATCTGTAAATCGGTGAATCTGTATAGACTTAATTAGACTTAAACCTGATCTTCTGGAAAAATGTTTCATGGTTGGTGGTGATCTCAAATCGTGTTTCTCTTTTATTAATATTTGTTTTTTCTCATTTCTATTCTCTTTGTCTCTTACTATGTTTACTATGATGTCTAGTCCCTTGTTCTTTGTCACTATACTTGTGCCTAGTCTATAATTTTTTATAAATGAAATCACATGGCACCTTAAATCTGGTTTCTTTCACCTAACGTACTGCTTTTGAGATGCATGTATCAGTAGTCTGTTTCTAATTTATTGCTAAGTAGTATTCCATTGATGAGTATGCTATAATTTACTTGTTCACTAGTTGTTGGAATTTGGGGTTGTTTCCAGTTTTACCTTTATGACTAAAGTGTCTATGAATATTCATGTACAAATCTTTGTGTGCTTATACATTTTTTATTTTCCTAGGTAAATAGGAATGGTATTGCTGGATCATATGGTTAAGTGTGAGAGTTGTAGGTGTTTCACATCCCCACCAATTTTAGCCATGCTTGTGGGATGTAATAGTGTTTCATTTTAGTTTGCATTTCCCTAATGTTGAATATTTTTTCTGTAAGCATATTGGCCATTCTTACATCCTTTGCTTAAGTATCTGCTCAAATCTTTACCTTTTTTTGCTTTGGAGTTGTCTTGAGTTGTAAAAGTTCTTTATATATTCTGAATACAAGTCCTTTATTGGATATATGTGTTGCAGATTTTTTTCCCAGTCTGTGGCTTGCATTTATTTTTCTTAGTAGTGTCTTCCAAAAAACAAGTTTTTAATAAAGTCCAATTTATCAGTTTTTTTCTTTTTATGGCTTATATTTTTTGTGTTCTAAGAAATCTGCCTAACCCACAGCTACAAAGGTTTTTTTTTTTTTCTGTTTTTTAATGTAGGTGTTATCGTTTTAGCTCCTACATTAGTTTCATAGTCCCTTTTGGGATAGTTTTTAAATGTGATATGAAGAATCAAGGTAAACTTTTTTCCATAGTAGGTCTTAAAATCAGGTAGTGTAAGTCTTCCAACTTTGCTCTTTTTTTTCCCAAAAAAATTATTTTGACTATTCTAGGTCCTTTGCATTTTCCTGTAAATTTTGAATCAATTTGCCAGTTTTTATTAAAAAGTCTGCTAAGATTTTTATTGGGATTGTAGCAAATATATAGATTAATTTGGGGAAAAATTGACATCTAAACAACATTGAATTTTCTAATCCATTGGCATGATATAACTTTATTTAGGTCTTTAATTTCTCTCTACAGTGTTTTACAATTCTTCATTTATAGATCTTGCACATCTTTTGTCAGATTTAAGTATTTCATATTTTTGATGTTATGTTAAATAGTATTTCTTTTCAGTTTTGATTGTTGCTAGTATGTAGAAATAGAATTGATTTTTTTGTATATTGAACTTGTATCTTGCAACTTTATTAAACTCACTTTTTTCTTTTAGTAGCCTTTTTGTAAATTCCTTACGATTTTCTATATAGATAAATCATTTTATTTATGAATAGAGAGTTTTATCTTTTCCTATTCAAGTTCATGCCTTTTATTTCTTTTTCTTGCCTGATTGTACTAACTAGAACCCCAGTAAATGTTGAGTTGAAGTGCTAAGAAAAGTGTTCTAATTCTTTGGGGAAAAGCATTCAGTCTTTCACCATTAAGTGGGATGTTAGCTGTAGGTTTTTCATGGAGGTTGAAGACGTTACCTTCTGTTCCTGGTTTGCAGAGTTTTATTATGAGTGGGTTTAAATTTTGTCAGATGCTTTTTCATGTATTGAGATGATTATGTGAGGTTTTCTTTTAGTCTACTAATATGATGGATTACATCAATTGATTTTTCAAATATTAAACCCACCTTGCATTCCTGGGAGAAATCCTACTTGGTCAGTATATATTAATATTATCGTTTTATGTATTACTGGATTTGATTGGCTAAAATTTTTAGTATTGTTACAGCTATGTTCATGGTATATAGTCTCCATTTCTGACATGATTTACTTTTATTATTATTTCTTTCCTGACTTCCTTTCATCTTTTCCTGTTATCTCACCTTCAGCTCACATTGTCTGGTCATCTCTTCCTCAGGCACTTCCTTTACTATTGTGCGTTCTTCCTTGGTAGCTACAATTGCTTCACTAGGTTTTTGTTTTGTTTTGTTTTCCCTCATGTACAAATGTTTCATAATTTCATTTATTTTAACTGAAAGTTATTTTCAAGTATTTTTATTTGTCATTAAGGAAGTTGTACTGCTTTCTTTTCACTTTTTTTTTTTTTTTTTTGAGACAGAGTCTCACTCTGTTGCCCGGGCTGTAGAGTGCCATGGCTTCAGCCTAGCTCACAGCAACCTCAAACTCCTGGGCTCAAGCAATCCTTCTGCCTCAGCCTCCCGAGTAGCTGGGACTACAGGCATGCGCCACCATGCCCGGCTAATTTTTTACATATATTTTTAGTTGTCCAATTAATTTCTATTTATAGTAGAGATGGGGTCTCGCTCTGGCTCAGGCTGGTCTTGAACTCCTGACCTTGAGCTATCCACCCGTCTCGGCCTCCCAGAGTGCTAGGATTACAGGCGTGAGCCACTGCGCCCGGCCCTGGGTTTTAAAATTTTTTATGTTATTGGTGTAAAAGGGTTGAGTGTGGTTTTGCATATATTAAGATTAGATATCTATTAGCTATCTTTTAAGTATAGATGAGTTCAGGGGAGTGGTTGAAGCTGGATATATTCAGCACAGAAAGATGAAAGAGTAAAGCTGTTGAGAAGACAAAAATCAAAAGTTGTATTGATAGCAATACCATAGAAATTCCAGAAAGAACTGAGCAAGAGGCAACACCTTAGCAAAGAAAATAAAGCAAAGATTTTAAAAGTAAACTGAGGAAAAAACAACTCATGGCAGTTCAGTTCCACAGCTCATTCTACAGATTGGAAACCTAATAGTCTGTAATAATGAAATTATAATATAGCCCACATTTTCAAACTATGTATATCATCAATATCCTTACCTCATAGAATCATTAAGTTTGAGACTGTTCATACCTCTTTAGTTTAATATTTAGATCAAGACTCAATTGTGGGGTGGAATATAGAATTAAAAGTATCTCATTCATTTGGGAGTTTGAGCTACCAATTTGTTCCCCATTAAGGTTGGAGAGATTTTATATATATATGTACATGTGTGTGTGTATATATATACATTTTTAAAGCTAAACAGCAAGGTGGCTAGTGGCCTTTCAGGGTAGAAAATCTTCACATGAAGTCCCACTGGAGAATCTATATATGTACTTACAAAAACCTAAAAAAAGTATTTTAAAAAAGTATTTTAAATCCTACTTTCCCAAGGATAATCTCACTTTTCATTCTTTTTTTTTTTTTTTTTTTTTTTTGAGACAGAGTCTCACTCTGTTGCCCAGGCCAGAGTGCCATGGCATCAGCATAACTCACAGCAACCTCAAACTCCTGGGCTCAAACAATCCTGTTGTCTCAGCCTCCTGAGTAGCTGAGACTACAGGCATGTGCCACCATGCCTGGCTAATTTTTTTCTATGTATTTTTTTTTAGTTGTCCAGCTAATTTTTTATTTTTTTAATAGAGACAGGGTCTTGCTCTTGCTCAGGCTGGTCTCGAACTCCTGAGCCCAAATGATCTGCCCGCCTCAGCCTTCCAGGCTGCTAGGATTACAGGCGTGAGCCACCGCGCTTGGTCTCACCTTAGCTCCGAATCTTACAGAGCTAAGATTTCCTATCCCTGGATCTTTACTAAGAATTCAAAAATTTCCCGTAATGAAATCAACCTATCAGATCCTAAATTTTTTTAAAATTAAAAATTAACAAAGTGTTCTACAAATCCAATCACTACTCATTGATAGCAGAAAGTATAATCTCAATTGAATGTTTTCTTCCAAATTATAAATGGATGGCTTAGGAATATTAAGAGATTTTGACACCATCGCAGACATTTTAGTTGTTGCACTACAGGATAGTTGTAGTTGTTTAGTTGTTGCAGTTACAGGATACTGTCACCTATCCTGTAACACCCTCCACCCATCACAAATCTTGTACCGTTGCTGCAATATACATAATAGTTTTATTTGTAGTTTTTTGAGTCTTGAATTTAAATGTCTGATAGAGGCATTTATATTAATGCTTTTATATATCAATTCAGAAATATTTAAAAATATTTTTGCATTATTTGCTAAGTAATGAGCTACTCAAAATTTTAACAACCCACACTTACAGTTATGTTTCAGATGAAGCTGTTGTATTTATAAAACAATGAGTTATTTACGGTCCAAAAATCATTTTCTAGTCAGAAACAGTAATGTGATAGAGATAAAAATCATGTCATTTACCCCTAGTACATATTCTTTTTAACTCTCATGAAAATGAACGATAATCTGTGTAAATCAGCACATAACCTACTCAACCCTTTCATAACTACAAAGATTACAAAATCATATATGTAATCTACATTATATAAAATTGTAAAGGTTCTCACTTTATTAAGCCACTCATTCTGAAATTAATAAACAAAAAAAAAAAAGTCCAGTTTTCCAGTCTGAAAACTAATTGATAACATATCCTAAACAAAGATTATTTCCTTTATCAGCAAACAGGCCATTGCTTTTAGTAAGAATCATTTATTGGATATTATTAAAGTGGAGGGTTAATTGGTACAGTACTATGCATAATTTCTCATCCTTGAAAAATTAAACATAACTGGATAAAAATAGCAAAGTAGAATGAGCATGTAAAAGACAAAAAATAAGCATATTTTATAGAGAATGTTCCCTGTTTTATCTATGTACTAATGTCCTCCATTGTGTCTTAAAAATTTTGTGGCTTGTTCATTTTCTACTTAATTGCTGACTTCTTACAAATAATGAACATACTTTCCATCAATAAATATTACATAGTTTTAGATTTTTCATTCAACTCAGCTAATTAGTTGACTGATATGTTCAACTAAACGTAGCACTGTTAAAAATGTCAAAGCCTCCCATTCCCATGTGTCAAAAAATGCAGTATCGTTCTATGAAATTTACACAATAGGATATAATGCAAATGTCCCAGCTACAAAGTAATTAATTAAAAAATGTCAGTTCTGATCCAATTACTGGGTTAATATTTTATCTCATACACCAGGAAAGAAAGAGATCATCATAATTCTTCAGGGTAACTGTACCTAAAGGAGAAATTACTGCTGTAAAGAAAAAAAGAAAGAAAAGCTTTATTTTGCACACATAGTATATATTTTAGACCTAACTAGATAAAAGGAAAATATTAAAAAAATACATCTACAAATTTCTGTAGATTGCTTCCACTGCTAATCAACAGGGACATGTATAGGAATATTATAGCAATATATCCATATATTATATTTGTCAAAGTTAAGATTCAAATTTGTTATATAGTAGCATATTTCCAAGTATGTATGCCATGATTTACAAATTCCCACTGCATATAATAAAAATCTGTGAATAAATATAAGGCATCCTAAAAGAATATTGGCAGGAAAGCAAGAGTCCAACAAAAATTTCTACGACCTAAATTTTATTTTATAGAAAGATTCATATAGTCTTCAAAATAGATTTAGTTGCAGTGCTACAAATTACCAGTATTCAACTTCTTACCAAAATATCCTTTTTCTGGAAGCGATATGCTACTTAAAAAAAAAAAAAAAACAGTTAAGTGCTTGAGGGAATAAGAATGCAGCAGAAAATTACAGGAGCCCACGTCCTTTTTCTTAAATTTAATTTGTCATATATAAGGTTTTTATATACAATCAGTGTGCATTGTAACAGTTTATATTAAAAGTCAATCAAGTTTATCTAAAATGTTAACCTGGCTGCATAGCACATTTGAGATTATTGCCCATATGAAAAGGAAAAACAAATGGATTTACAATAACTTTTGGCCGTTTTGGATTCTGAAAGTGTTCATACACCTACCCTTTTAAACCAAATGCATCTGAAAAATGTTTCCAGAGCATGCAGTTTAGATTTTACATATTATCTCATCATTTAAAAAAAACTACAAACACAATATTGACTAAAAAAAGAAAAAAAGGGGAAGAAATAACATGTATCTAATAAAAGTCAATATAAAAAGAGGACTAATGGAATTAAGTGGCCCCTTTCCCCATTTTTACATTCTAAACAATGATTCCATCAAGAAAAATCATTAAAAAGTGTTATTACACTGATTTTTTTTTTAATAAGAATGCCTGAGTTGGTAGGGAAAGGAACAGTCAAAAAAAGCCTGAGAAGGGGAAGGAAGTAAGGAAAGTTCATTTAATCCATTTACAATAATTTACAGCCATTTTTTTTCTTTTGTAAAAAGGCATAATAATAGATCACAAACAGGAAATTCCTGGCTATTTTACAGATATAAGTACAGAATTTAAATATTCAAGCTTGTGATGAAAAGCGGCAAGGTGGTCGCAGTGTACAATGTAAACAAGTAGCTTTGGAAAGTGAACAAAGTCCTTGAGTGTTTTTCTTTATTAAGAAAGAACTCTCTTTCATTCCTTCCTGAAACATGATCACAGGTCAGAGTAAAGTTCATATATAAACATAATTTAAATGGAGGTCAGTCTAAAATTACTGACTTAAAAAACAGTTTTATCCAGCCTATATGGGAGGGCAGTGTTGAGGTCCCTGTAATAGTAAACATTTTCCATTTCTTTAAAAAAGAAAAAAAAAAAAAAAGTACTACAATATTTGTAGTACAGTGCAGCATAATCCTTAAATATAAAAATATTTTCTCTTCTGTTGGGATAATAGACCTTGCATCCTGGAAAGAAGTAACAATACTGCTACTGATAGAAGATTTGTTTATATCTTTCAAGTCATGTAAGGCAATTACTGTGTTGGTTTATGATATATGGCTAAAAGAAAAGTCCAGAAAGACAAAGTATCAGTTTTTGTTATGTTTTCCGACTACTCCAGGTATGCTCAGGTGTACTTTTGTGTTCAATTGAATGTTCAAATGGAGATCTGGAGCCATAAGGAGACCTCTGATCTAGTGGTGACCTAGGGCCACTACTAGAAGCTCTGTGGTCCATTTGCCAATCTGAGTGATACCTATAATCCCTGGAAGATTTATGGTGTATATATTCAGAACTTGACCGGTGGTCTGAATGTAACCGATGATCTGAATGAGAACGATGATCAGAATGAGATCTATCTTTTAAACTTCCTTCCAAATTTGACCTGTGGTCTCTACTCCTGTGATCATCCAGTTTTCTGTGTTTTTCTCTGTCACTGTAATACCTAATAAAAGAGAAATTGGAAATATTAAATTAATAATGCAGATTAAAATATTACCAAATAAAATCTTATTAAAAAGTAAAACAAAAGAAGTACTTTAAAACATACTTTTAATTGTATACAAGTCCAGTGTTTCGTTACAAAACTTTCTAAATTAACTTAAAAATCATAGGAAATATCTCTTTGGAAAAACTATTTGATTCATAAAACTAAAGTGAACCATACATAGTGCATCTCAGATAACATCTAATTCCAAACGCCTATTTTAGACAATTAGTTTTTTATTTTATGCATCATTTGTATTAATGTATCCTAATTGTCTGGAAGTTGAAATTAAGATAATTACAACTACCCAAAATACTTTTGTAATCAAGAGACTTTTACAAACTCTGAACAGGAAAAAATAAAAATATACTCTAAGTCTGTGAAATTATTCTGCTGTTTTTACTACATTGAGGCTGCCCACTGTTTAAAAAACAATAATAGGCTTTAAAAAACAATAATAAACAAGAAAACTTTCTGGTTTTAAGACTATCCCAGACTGCTGAGATTACATTTAACCTCAGTGAGGTGTGTTCATATAAATTACCTTTCCCCCTCATTCTTTAAAATATGGAATGCAAAATTTCACCAACCAAATTTGAACCATTATTCTATCAAGCTTTTATTTTACTTCATTATAATATTTTGAAGAATATTTGAACTAAATAGTCTCTAAAAGCAACAAAAATCAATTCTACAACTTATAATTATAGAACTCCTTGAACCAAATTTCTATCCCTTACAGCATATTTAGATCTTAATTTTATAATTCAAAAACCATTTTATAGAGAAATTCAGTTCTTAACATTAACAAAGAGTACTATATATTAATATCAAATTTTCTTGATGATACACCAATACCTTTATTTCACAAGCCTTGTTTTGAGTGAAGATTGAATTGGCTGATAGGTCTAATAGAGGAAACATAATCAAGAGGAGAAAGATATATATATATATAAACAAAATTTTTAAAGTGACTATCAAGTTTACCTGCTGTCTTGCTTGTGATGATCCCAATCACGATGATCTTTACCATTACTAAAAGAAGAATAGGGTCGTTTCCTGGAATCACTCTTTTTGTAAGAATCTCCCTGATGTCGGTCTTTATGATGATCATGGTACTGAGATAAGTGTCTATCAGAGGAATAACTATCCCTGCTGCTATCATCATGATTTGTATTCTCTTTTAATCTTTCCACATCTGTCAAGTGAAAAAGAAGTCCAACTTTTGTTAATGACTTTCAAAAAAATATGTGGCAAAACTAACTTTGCTGCTAGATAACAAAAACTCCTGTTTCAACTGCTAAAACAAAATCAGCTCCCAAATATAGGCAGTTAAAGTATTTAGAAATGGTCTATAAAATCAGTGCTAAGGTTTAAAAAGGGTCACTTGATTCTGAAAAGTGAAAAATCAGAAATGAAAAATATGGAGCCCATTCCATTCTCAGAAAACTATACTTTTGTGACTCTTACATGGAAAGAATGATTATTTCAAATGACATAAGAAGAATATACATTCATTCTAACAATTATCCTATAATTTCTAGAAACTGGCCAAAAATTGATTAATGGAAAGGAATAATAATAAGCTAAAATACATTACTGCTTGAGAGAATACATTTTATAAAATAATGTAGGTATGTTTTAGAATTACAGTATTCTCTCAATATAAAGGTACTTTTAAATAAAAACAACTCAAGATTCCTTTTCATAATTTGGACTATCTACAACAAAACCAAAAAATGGAAAACCATTTTTAAATTTACTTTCCAAAACAATCAGTAAGATTTACTTACCTGTATTTCTAATCACATGAGCATTCAAGTTGCTGTTCTGATCATTGTTTTGCTAGAATAAATGCATACATGTAAGAATCTTTTAATGTGACTTCAAATGCTCTTACAAAACAAGGGGGTAGAGGAATCCTTAAAAGGAAAATCCTGATCCTGAATAGTCTTCACATAAAAATGCACATATATATTCAGATTTCACATTTTTCCACTAATGTTCTTTTTCTGCTCCAGGATCCAATTTGAAACCGACATTACACTTTGTTGTCATGTCTTTTTCTGTGACAGTCTCTTAATCTTATATTTTGTAATCTTGGTACCTTTGAAGAGTACCACTTATTTAATAGAATATCCCTTTACTGGGTTTTATTTAATATTTTTCTCATATTAGATTGAGGTTATGCATTTTTTAGCAACAATTCCACAGAAGTGATGTGCCTTTCTCAGTACACTGTATCAGAGGGTTCATGACGTTGATTTGTCTTACTACTAGTGACATTAACCTTATCAATTACTTAAGGTGGTGTCAGGCAAGTTTCTCCTCTATAAAGTTATTGTTTATCCTTTGTTAATAAATATCTTAACAAAGATGTTAAACATCTCAGACTCTACCAATACCCTGTTTTCTTGCCCACTAGTTTTAGCTTCTTTCTGCAGATCTTTTCTGCAACAATTATTACTGTGGTAGTCTAACGGTGGATTTCTATTTTCCTCATTCCTTCATTCATTAACTGAATTTTTTTGTAAGAGAGACTGTCTCATGATTACGGGGAAAAAACATGATGCACTAATTTACCTGAGATTCCTGCCGTTTTTTAATAGCATGCTTATATAATTTATGTAATTTTCTTGCATCAAACTCGGTAAACTTAGATACAAAAATCCACAGGTTTCTAGAAGAAAAAATGGCAAATTAGTCTGGAGAACATTTAGCTTTCTCATGAAACCCCTCCCCTCCAGACAGAAACACACAAACATGGCCCCTCTCTGGAACAAAGTCTAAGAAGATTCATTCTCATGTACTTGTTAAAACTTCATATGTGACTAAGATGCTAATTAAAAAACATTAAATTTTACTTCTCTTCCAAATGTCTTCATTTTATAATCTTTGTAGTGAAAAGTAGTAATCAATCCTAATTTGAAATGCACCAAGGAGACATAAAGTAACATATCAGGAAGGACATCAGAGATTCGTGTTCTGACAGATTATGTATATGAAGGACAAGTATGTTAGTGTGAGTAGACACAGCATCAGATAATATAGATTAAACTTATAAAGAACTGTCCTAAATAATACATTAAAAATTATCATTTTATATATAATGGTCCCAAGAGTCACATGACCAGACACTACAAACCAGGTATAGCATGGTATCTTTATTCTCATCCCAAGATATGAATTAGTAATTACTCATATTAATAGATTGTGTTGCTTATTTCACAATGTATATCAAATCATCAAATTTTACACCTTAAATATACTCAATTTTTAATTGTCAAATATACCTCAAACCAACAAAAAGAATATTATGTTAAGGTAGTAGTCTCTAGAAGACACAAATATACTGACTACAGGTATGATATTTACCTTGAAATAAATTTTAAAAGTAAACTTAGCAAAAAAAAAAAAAAAATCAAATGACACCTGACTGAAATCCACAGAACTGAGAAAATTCATCTAACCTTTATATGAATGTACAGACTATCTCTAACATACCTACATTCTACAGTTAACTCACAAGAGAATAAGGTAGGAAGTTAATAAATTGCCTTTTTGTTCACAGTTAAATTATTTTTAAAAATACATTTTCCACAATGAGATACCACCTAACCCCAGTGAGATTGGTCTCTATCAAAAAACACCATGAGATTTTCTATTCAGAACATTTTGTGCTGATCACAAAGCATGCCATAACTCATTATTTTAAGAGCATTGACGAAGTGATGTATTTACCAACTCAAAATCAGCAACAGGGAGATATCCAGGACAACATATCAATTGTCTTAAGTAAGGGATGGCTGGATGGATACAGAACATGACCATGGAAGCAAACAGTTTTGAACAAGGGCTTTTCTGGACATATTAACTGAGAGGTGTGTTCTCAGACAATTATTACTTATTAATAGAGAGGCCCTCAATAGCAAAATGTAGCTACTAAATGACAATAAGCTCTGAACAACAACAAGAAAAGGTACAATTGCTTTTCATCAAGCAAAGGCTTTAAGAGACAAAAAGTACAGTCTGCCATAGCACAAATGATGTGGCAAGTACAGCCAGGAGCCTTGGGCTCTGTCCCCAGCTTTACACTCATTTAAGGAACATAACAGCAGTTTTACCTTCAGTATCTTTTGACTGAGAAAACACTGAGCCACAAATAGCTACCATGTAACAAGTAGTTCTTTTGTTTATTTTTGATTTATAAAGAAAATAGGTTTATTAGTCTCATGATTGTGGCTGGAACATCCAAGATTGGGCATCTACCTCTGGTGAAGGCCTCAGGTTACTTCAACTCATGGTTGAATAGTGGAAGAGGAACAGGTGTGGGCAGACACCACATGACAAGAGAGGAAGCCAGAGAGAGAAACTGAGAAAGCCAGACTCTTTAACAACCTGCTCTTGGAGGAATTAGTCCTTTCCTGTGAGAGCCAGAATTCACTCACCATCTGCCATGGGAGAGCATTAATCTATTAATGAGGGATCCACCCCCATGACCCAAAGACCTCCCACTAGGCCCCACTTCCTGAAACTGCCACACTTGGGAATCAAATTTCAACATCAGTTTTGGTAGGGACAAACCACATCCAAACCATAGCAATTTGTGGGACTCGAAAAAATGGCGGATTAGGGGTGGCCTCCTGGCTCTTTACTGTCAGAGTCGGAGGTGAAATAGGCAGACTACTGCACACGAGTGAACTCCACTTCCACAGGACCAGTTTTGTGGACCTACAGAGAAACAGCGAAGGACACTAGACACCAGTGGATAACAGAAGTGATTCAGAGAATCTCTCACGGAGCCCAGAGAGTTGGACATGTACCTTAGGGAAGGAGCCAGGATCCTTCCCCAGCCAGGGGGCTGTGGCAGGGCATTCTGACTCCCAGGAGGACAATCCTTCCCCCACCGAGCCCCACACCCACGCAGACAGGGAAGTGTCTGAAGTCGGCGGGAAGCGGTGGTGCAGGCAGACAGGCTGTGCGGAGTAAGAACTGGAGCGGGGAACATTTTGAACTCTCTGGTGCACTCCTCTGAGTCAGCCCTGGCTGGGGGAGGATCCTAGCTGAGCGGGCGCCTCCTGGTTTGACAGGAGTGAGTGCGGAGAGTGCCTTCTCACGTTGGGAGGCTTCCAAGACTAGGACGGGGAGCATATACCTTGGAGGAGACTCTGCCCTGGGAACTCGCTGAGGGTTTGGCAGGCACTAGAGAGACAGAGCGAGTGCGCTACCCTGCAGCTGAACAGTTGGGACTTGGAGGGCTGGGGAAGCAGTGGGCTTGGAGCACAGTGTGGAAGTTGTCCGCGTTCTCTACTCCTCCCCCTGCTCCCCGGACGCCTTCAGATTTGGCACTAAGTAGGCGGTGGGATGCCTTCCTATGGCCTGGGGATGCTGTGGGTTGCTCTGGAGGTGGTCACAGTCGCTCTTCCTGTCCTAGCCCGGATGAGTGGGTCCAGCATTTGAAAGAGAGGGGGGAAATAGAAGGAGAGAGTACATCTGATCCCCCACCCCAGCAACCGCTCCTCCCATCCCTGTGGCTCGGGTTTGGCATTTGAAGGGATGGATAGGGGAGTGTGGTGACATTCACAGCTCACTTGCCAGGCTAGTCTTAGGCGGTTTTCCACCCCGTCCAGCGGTCTGCACTCTGGGCCAAGAGAGCGGAACCCATCCAGGCAGGGCAGAGTTGCGAGAGAGGTGGCCTCCCCAGTTGTGACCTGGGTAGACACTGCCAACCGCCCTCTCCGGCGACTCTGGTCTGGCGACTTTGCGCCAAAGAGACTGAACCCTCCCCTGGGCGGAGCTGGGGAGGAGGCTATTCATCCTGAAACCTGGTCGCCAGACTGTTAGCTCTGCTTCTCTTCCTCTTCCCTGCTGGAGGCTGAAGGATGGTAGAAGCAACCTATCAGATTTTGGTTCATAAGCCAGTTTCAGCATCTCCAGTCCTAGACAAAGTACCCAGATGAAAAAGAACCAGTGAAAGATCACAGGAAACATGAAGGATCAGAGAGAAAAGTCAACTCCAAAAGAAAATACTCAATCATCACCAACTGACACCAACTAAAATGATCCGATTAAATTGACAGAGGAAGGATTCTGAATATGGATTGTTAGAAAACTCAATGGAATTGAAGAGAAAATTTATTCCCAACATAGAGAAACCACAGGAATGATTTAGGAAATGAAAGAAAAATTCTCCAAAGAAATTGAATTGATAAAGAAAAATCAAACAGAAATCCTGGAAATGAAGAAAATATTTGAGGAGCTCCAAAACTCAGTGGAAGTCTTAAGAATGGGATGGACCATGCAGAAGAGAAAATTTCAGAGCTTGAACATTGTGCTTAAGTGCTAAACAAATCAGAGAAGAAAGAGAACAAAGAAACAAGAGACAAGATGAAAGTCTACAAGAAGTATGGGATTATGTAAAAAAACAGAACCTCAGGGTGACAGGGTTACAAAAGGGGTAAGAGGAATATTCACAAGGCCTGGAAAACTTATCTCACGGAATACTGGAGGAAAATATGCCAGGCATGGCCAGAAATCTTGATATTCAGATACAAGAAGCACATAAAGTTTATCTTTGAAATAAGTCAATCACCCTAAAATGACATTGAATGCTGGAATGCTTAGAAATTTTAACACTATAATTATCACACCTAAGGTACATTTACTTCTTCCTTGATCAATAAAAATAACTTTTGTATAGCTTTCCAACCTCCTCTCTTAAACTATATCTCATGTACAGATACAGCAAGTGTTCAAGACCCAAGCTCATTTACTCATTCTTTTACACCTGTAAACTAAGCTCCAAATGCAAACACATGTGGTAGAATATTAAATGTTTCAGAAGACCAAATAGCAGTAATAATTGATCTCCTACAAAGAAAATTGCATTTCCTCATAACTTTGAGATATCAACATTTCATTTGAGGATTCTAGAATAGAAGCTATTCTTCATCTTTCAGAGAGTATTTTGTATTCAGTAGGACACCATCAAGTGTGTCCTATTAATCATAACCCTTTGTATTGCTCTCTTATCAGGCTTATTTCATCTTGTGTTGCTTCTTTTTGCTGTTTAATTTAGTGTTATTGCTAATATATTAATCGGTCAACTCATTATACAGCACATTAGAGAATGTTAAAACTGTCATCAAGGGGTACAGTTTTTGATAATGGTATTTTAATAAAATTGATTTAAAAACTTATGTTACAGACAGTTTTATTTGTTTTTAATGTCACATAGATTTATATAATGTGTTGTATCTTTTTTTTAGGAAATATGTTTGAAGATCTTGGTTAGAATACTTACAACTACAACCATGTATATACATATATATAGATATATATATTTATGTATAGCATAAAGCAAGCTTCATTATTCTATGTGCTTGCCTATTTTGAGTAGATTTCATCTTTCTTTGATTAGTTTTCCTTTATTGCATTGCATGTGCTATTTGCATCTGTATAACTTGATTTTGATTTGGTTGACTCTTTGCAACTCCAACACCAGCATTAAAATTTAGAAAACATAGGTTGTCAGAATACTTTTTTACATAATCAGCATGACAGATGCCCTTTAAACCAGTGGGCTGCTCTATCTCTGTTTAGCAAGCAACTAATGTCATATATTCTCTACGCCCACACTGTTCAATAGGCCTTTCTGTGATGATGGATATTTTCTGAAGCTCACTGTCTGATACAGTAGCCACTAGCCACTACCAAGTATTTCAGGTGGCCAATATAATTGGTAAATTGTTTTTTAAATTTTATCTAAGGTCATTAATTTAAATTTAAATTAGTTTGTACGGCTATTGGCTGCCATACTGAACAGACAGTTTTAGATTATTTTAAAAATATGTTGTCATCAATGCCACATATTATTGTTTTGATAGCCTCCATAAATATATTATAATAAACTTTAAATCTCCAACTATATGATATATATTTTAATATTATTATAAAACATGTACTTTATCATTCATTTATTAAATCATCATAGTTTTAAAGGGGTTAATAAATTATTTTCAATCCAGCACAGTAATACAGGTCCTCTTTGCCCAACTCACCTTGATATTGTTTCTCTTGCTATGAAATATTAGAAAATCATCTTAAATATATATTATTATGTATATATTATTGTATCTGTAATAATTGAGAGCCATATATTCTATTTGAAGGAAAATAATATATCTGCTCTGTCAAAATTAGTTATTCTAAAGATAGCTATAAATTGCTTTTTAAAAGTAGGGAGGCAATGAAAGGGACGTGGCTTTATGTGATAATAGACAATTGGTTGATGGGCTGACACTCAGGAATCAGTAACTGGCTGAAAGGATTCATGTGTTTCTTCAACAAAAATCCAAGGTAAATGTTCTGGAGCTTTGTTTGACGTATCCATATATGCATGGTCCATATGTTTCTCTATGGATAATATTTGGATAATGGTACTAAGCATTGCTTTTTGTTTAGGAAACACATTTTTCTGCAAACTGATTTGAAAATGAAAATTGATCCTATCATCTAGGACTTCCCAGTGCCACATGTAAATGTTTTGTACCATTAAGCCTATCAGTAAGCAGGTAGACTTTATGAAATTCTCTCTGAGTGTCTATAAAAGAAAATATTTTCACGAATTTCACTTATATTGTCTAAATTTTTATTGTGACACTCATCAGATTTGTCACTTTACTGCTCTCAATAATAGAAGAATCTAGTGATGCATTCCCTTGGGTTTCTAGAGTCAGGAAAATATTTAAAAACACAATTTTTGTTGTCTTATTATATCCTTTTTGTAAATATAAGTATAAATATTATAAAAGTTCACTTTTTGTCATAGTTGAGAAATGTCATCTTTTTAAGTTTCTTTTGAGACAAATGAGTAAAAAGAGATTAGACACTAAGGTGAAAAGAGCTTTATAAAGAGTAGATGACAGATGTCTCTTTTTCAAGCCATGGAAAGATGTCTTAGGTGCTTTTAAATATTCTTCTGTAATTAAACCAGAAAGAACCCTGAACATTTAATGGTCACTACAATTTTTTTTTTGGTTCATTGATTAACTTAAAAGAAAATATTTGCCTTAATTATTCTCCTGTATTCGTAACACTGAATTGATAACAGCCCTCATAAAGGCCCACTCCTATTTTACATGTATAATTGTTTATTCACTTTATTCCTCATATCCTACTCCCATACCACTCCATGATCAGCTGCATCCTTTTACTGTTACATATCCTTGTTAAATATTTAAGTTTTATTTTTAATTTGTTTTATATACATGCATTTTTATTTGATAATGTGATAAATGATAGTGTGTTATGAATGCCTTTTCCTTTATCTTGCAGTCAGTACTATACTTTTAAGATTTAAACACCAATTTTTACAGGCATCTTTTATGTTACTTTTAATAAATATATATTATTTGGATAATATAAATGTATATAAATGTATCCGCTTTTCTCAACAATTGCCCTACTGATGGAAATCAGTTTTCCCCAACCACGTGTTATCACAATCAATTAACATTCTTTCAATGGACTTCGTGATAATTTTTCTCAGAAATAGGCCACAAGTTTACATGGCTGCAAAAGTCCATAAGTATACCGATATGCATAAAACGTTATGCTATTGTATCCCACCTGTTGGCTTTATCTGCCGTTTTAATTATTGCCAGTCTGAGTGTGGAAACAACTGAGTCAGGTTTTGAGCAGCATTTAGATTTTGTTCTTGCTATCACAACCCTCAGAGCACCACAGACCTTAAATATTTCTAGAATTCTCTTGTAATGTATATAGGGAATAGCTTGACAGTGAGTTGTTATTAATGTTTGATCTGTCCTCAGCTTTAGATCTTTTCTTTGCAATTCTTCCTCAGAGAACATTTCTCTCCTTTTTAACTTCCCCAACAATAGACTGCTATTGCTTGTTACTTCACACCTGTTATCCTGCAGTGGTATGGAGTGGAGAAGGAGGATGCATTCTCTCTTCTGTTTTACCCTCAGTCTTGCAGGAGCTGTGTCCATGAGTATCAGTGCCTTTCCTCCTCCCACTGTAGGAGACCTTTAATGCCCTGGGCCCAGGACCTTACTACATTCCACTGGGTCTTCACTTGTGCCCTACAGGAAAGAAGTTTGTTGCCCTTTCCCAAATAGCTTAAGAATTTTTTTCCCCCAAGGAACATAGGAGATAAGAGTACCAGTGATGCTTCATGCTTTTCCTTCTGTAGCTGCTGAGCAGCTTCCCCAGGACTACACCACGGTAGAGACTTTCTCAGGACTGCCACTTAACTTTCTGTCTTTTGCGTGAAAACCTGGTGAGGTTCATGATGAAGAGCCAGATTCTTTCCAGAGCAGCGATCAATCTTTTCTTTCAGCTCAGCAAACTTGCAGGCAATATGAGCTGTGTGGCAATCCAGTACAGGAGCGTAGCTGGCACTAATTTGGTCTGGATGGTTCAGGATAATCACATGAGCAGTGAAGCCAGCTGTTTCCATTAGTGGGTCACATTGCCACTATGAACATCTTTGACAGACACATTCTTGACGTTGGAGCCCATGTTGTCCCCTGGAAGAGCTTCGCTCAAAGCTTCATGGTGCATTTCAACAGACTTTACTTCAGTTGTAACATTGACTGGAGCAAAGGTAACCACCATGCTGGGTTTGAAAATACCAGTCTCCACTCGGCCCACAGGGACAGTAACAATACCGCCACTTTTGTAGACATCCTGGAGAGGCAGATGCAAGGGCTTGTCAGTTGGACAAGTTGGTGGCAGGATGCAAACCAGAGCTTCAAGTAGCGTGGTTCCACTGTCATTGCCATCTTTCCAGGTGACTTTCCATCCCTTATACCAAGGCATGTTAGCATTTGGCTCCAACAAGTTGTCACCATTCCAACCAGAAATTGGCACAAATGATACTGTGTCAGGGTTGTAGCCAATGTTCTTAATGTAAGTGCTGATTTCTTCAACAATTTCCTCGTATCTCTTCTGGCTGTAGGGCAGCTCAGTGGAATCCATTTTGTTAACACCAACAATTAGTTGTTTCACACCTAGTGTGTAAGCCAGAAGAGTGGCATGCTCATGGGTATGCTCATTCTTTGAGATACCAGCTTCAAATTCACCAACACCAGCAGCCACAATGAGGACAGCACAGTCAGCCTGCGACGTGCCTGTAATCATGTTTTGGATAAAGTCTCTGTGTCCTGGGACATCAGTAACAGTCACATAACATTTACTGGTCTCAAATTTCCACAGGGAGATATCAATGCTGATACCACACTCACGCTCAGCTTTCGGTTTATACAAGACCCAGGCATACTTGAAGGAGCCTTTTCCCATTTCAGCAGCTTCCTTCTCAAATTGTTTGATGGTTCTTTTGTTGATCCCACCACATTTGTAGATCAGATGGTCAGCAGTGGTGAACTTGCCGGAATCTATGTGTCCAGTGACAACGATGTTGATGTGAGTTGTTTCCTTCCCCATTTTGGTGCAAATTTCCCCCATGTCTGTGACTTCCAGGAGTTTTATATTACCAGACCAGTCTGCACTTGGATTTTAGAAATCAATAAAAAATTTTAGCCACATTCCTCTTACTGATTTCAATGATGTCTTGTGTTTGACATCTGCTCCAGGCAATATTCATGTCATCTCTCCTTTGGAGTCACCTGTCTTTCCTTAAGTTTCAGGTGACTGAAATCTCAGCTTTCGTGTGGGTTTAAGAAAAGTTGTGTGTTTTGTGCATTGTAAATGTGGGAGCAATAACATTTTAAGCTTTCTACAACCTAAGAAGAAGCTGAAAGCTTATGAAGGTTAATATGTGAACAATTTTTCTAAGTATTGTGAAAAATGCATTCCATCTCTTCCCCATTTATTAGACATTCCAAATTTACCATACATCAGGTAATCTCTTTTCTACTGCAAATAATTATTAGCATGTTTAAATCTAATCAGATTAGAGAGCCAATTCTAAAAACCCAGAACACATCTGAAAAACTCATCTTTAAAATTCTGTTTATGTTTAGAATTATTTTCAGTACTAAAATCTGTATTAGTTTGGATTCTCCAGAGAAACAGAACTAATTGAAATTTTTAATAATACTTAAATGTGTTAACCCCTCACGATTATAAAGTGAAATAGGCACTTCTCCTTGTATATAAATAGATTAATGACTCATGTAAAACAAATAAAAATCATTATTCATTATAAATATAATATTTATGAACAAATTATTCTTTGAGTACAATATTTAGAAATTTTTATTCATGCTGTTCAGAATTTTAGATAAACACTTATTCTGAAAGTGAAAACATTTCCTCTGTTGTGAATCACTTAATATAAATCTAGTCATAGAATTGCCGTTGTATAAAAGTTTGAAATCAAAGCTGTAATTACTATTTTTGACTTTGTTAATATGTTGTAGTCAAGAAAATACACCCTTGGAGCTAATTTTTTCTTGATAATCCATGCAACAGCCTGAGTCATAATCAAAGTATTTGCCTTTAAGTATCTAGACTATAGAGCAATTGCTATCAGAGTAGGAATCAGAGACTCACTCTTGAAATCCCTAAATCTCCATACGGTAAAGGTAAATAATTTTGAAAAATGAAAATAATCTTAAATTACCATCTCCTGTTGATATAATGTTAGAGATAATATTGGGCTATTTCTTATTTCCTACTATTTCTCATCTTTTTCTGCCTGTTGATAATGGGGATAATTATTCCTTCTCAAAATATTGTATCCTCTTGGCTTTTTGTGTTTTCTTCTGTTGCTTTGTCTCTTTAATCCCAGCCTCCCTCTCTGTTTTCTCACACTCCATTGATTTGGTATTTCCTAGGAGTTTTTTTTTTATTTTATGTTCTTTGCAAACACAGCCTCCCTATATAGTCACTTTTGTCAGAAAGTGATCACATCAAAGTTTATATGTAAGCACTGGTCATATGGTTATTGTGCTATTCAAACACACTTATGTTTTTGCCCACTGCTTAACTTAGGCTCCATTATTTTTGCAGGATTTTTGTTAAGTTCCTGAATTAAACGCATAATTTCAGCTTCCTAAGAGTTAGCCAGTTCAGTATTTCCCACTTGTATTTTTTTAAGTAAATAACCACCAAATATTATGTTTTCTTTACACTTACATCAAACCTTTTTATTTAATATGAGATTAATGTTATAAGTTATAGTGATAATTGAAATATTGTTACACTTTATGATATGTAAAGCAATGGAAATAGATCATCTCATAGTTATTCTATAATAAGGATTTTCTTATAATTTAAAACATTGAAAAGAAAACTTCAAATTCTGGAAACAATAGCAAATAGGTTGTTATTGTAGCTTTGCCACTATTTAGTCATGAGATCCTGTGAAAGTCAATTAACCTTATAAACTTTAATAATATCATTTGAAAAGTGAACAAGCATCTTAGATGACCTCACATTTTTGTTATTCTGCTTGTGAAGAGTTTGAAGTCTAATCGCTTGCATTAGAAAAGAAAAATCTATCAAATATCCTAAGTATCTCAGCAAAAGTCATGCTTAAACTCAATAATCAAATTGTGTTCATTTAAATTTCCAAATATCTTTGGTTGATTTAATGTGGATATAGATAGAGAAGGAAATTCACCTATTTTTATTTTCTCATAATTGAACCACTGTAGCTTTTTTATGGGTACTATTTGAATAAATGAATATCATCTTTTCTCTACATCCATCCAGAAGTGCCTTGCCTCCGTAGTAGCAAACTAGATGAATTCAGTCTTTTACTGTCTTTACTACCTAATATTTTAAATTCAGCATGTCTCCAGTGGAATAAAACTGGATCACATATAAAATCAATCCTATTTCAACAATTTTACACTGTCATGCTTGAGAGTGCAAGAAATAACCAGAAAATGAATGCTATAATTCACTTTTCCCCTAGAAGATAATTTTAGCACAATCACTTATGAATATCATTAAAAACTTTCCGTTAATCCTCAAGTAAGTTCTGTGGGTTGATTTCTCCATGTGTATATTGCGAAGTTCAATACCATAATCCTAGGAACCATAAACTAATAATTTGTAAATTCATTCATCAGGGATCCACAAAGTCTACAAGAACTAGAATTTAGTTAGTGTAAGGGCCCTTAGCATTTTAAAACTACATACAGGAGAAAAGAAAATGGTTAAATTGTTTTTAATGGAGAAGGATAAAATATAAGTGGGGAGAGAGAGAAAGAGAGAGAGAGAGAGAGAGAGAGAGAGAGAGGGAGGGAGGGAGGGAGAGAGGGATACTAATGAGAATAGAACAAAAAGGAAAGGAAAAATCCAGGTTTAAAAAAAGAAAGCCCTATTTTCCCTGCAGGGTCTGAAAGATCAATTAAATTAGTTATACTAAGAAGAAGAATGGCATTGAGTTGGTAAAAAGACATTTGCATCAAGATTCAATGAATCTGAATAACTTCAGAGGAGAATGATAATGATGACCTGAAGTCCCAAAAATAAAATAATAATAATAATAATAAAAAACTAAGCCAAACAGAATATCAATAGAAAGCAGTTCATAACTAGGAGTGGTTGTTATAAATTGGCATGCATGGAATAGAATTAAACTCAGTTGATTATTTCTTAGCCTGTCTGCCAAGTGGTTATGTCTGGTTCTATGATCCTGGTGCATTTATACTAATGCATCTGTGTCTAACCATCAAGTGTTTGTATATGTTACTGTCCTACACATATACCTCATCAATTCATTCAACTTTTTAAAAATGGTTTGAGAATTATATTAGCTTAAGCATTATAGCTTGGTTTCTTAAATGGGACTATGTCGTATGGCCATATATGTAAAAGTAGGCAGGCTATTTTTGTTTCTAATTCTTGTCCTTGTTAATTATCTATACACAGTCAATGCATTTAAGTAAACGGTGGTAAATGGCGGAAAATATAGTGACATTAACTAAGCATGGTACCTCTAAATCTTTCCTAATGATATCTATTTCTAGAATCATTAAGAAGATTTTAACAAAAACAATCAACAGAAATAACTTCTTTATAGTTTGTTATTTGAAAACTCACGAAGATCTCAAATTCGAAATTTCACTCCATTACTCTTTAATAAAATTTTCTTAAAAGAAAACTATCATTTGTTGTGTTAAATTAAAAATTAAATGTTGCCGGGCGCAGTGGCTCACGCCTGTAATCCTAGCACTCAGGGAGGCCGAGGCGGGTGGATAGCTCAAGGTCGGCAGTTCGAGACCAGCCTGAGTAAGAGCGAGACCCCGTCTCTACTATAAATGAAAGAAATTAATTGGCCAACTAAAAATACATGTAAAAAATTAGCCGGGCATGGTGGCGCATGCCTGTAGTCCCAGCTACTCAGGAGGCTGAGGCAGAAGGATCGCTTCAGCCCAGGAGTTTGAGGTTGCTGTGAGCTAGGCTGATGCCACGGCACTCTACAGCCCGGGCAACAGAGTGAGACTCTGTCTCAAAAAAAAAAAAAA
>CAUYRT010010392.1:0-10548 GCA_963574885.1 Lepilemur ruficaudatus
TCTCTGTGTATTCTTTTATTCTCTCTGTTTCCTATCAATTTTCTTATCCTCTGTGGTGATCCCTATCTAGGGACTTGGCCCCATGGAGAGGAGCAGCTGACCTCCTTGTGGGCCTGCCACAGCCTTCCCCCCTTCAGAATCTGAATAAATTTTTATATTACTTAACTAATTTGTTACAGTTTATTTTCTCAAAAACAGATTGTTTTTGATGAGTCATATGTATCAAGTTCTTCTACATTATTTAAATTAGTCTTCATGAAATCATAACTATTTGCCCATTATTTAGAAATTTAACTTAACTGTATAATTATCAGAAAAACTACAAGCAGCATAATAGATTTAAGAATAAATACAGCTTACTTTTAGTAAGTAAACAGATCAGTTGCTACAAAATATGTGTAAAATGTATAGGATACACTATTAATCATTCACTTGCTGGGCATTAGTCAGTATAATTTCCAGAGGAAATAAAGATAGTTAATTTGTTAAATGGATTAAGCACAAATTGCTATTATCTCTTCCTCATAATATGTCCATGAAATTCCTTGATATCCTTCTGTGAACATGACCTTACATGAAATTACAGGGCCCCTTGATGCTGGAAGAGTTCAGTGACGTGTCATTTTCAATTCTTCCCTTTATTTTCACCAGTAAAAGATAATATAAAATAGCCAACTCTTATATTTGGGGAGCACATCTGTTGGGTTTATCTTTGATTCCTGACTTACCTCTGGGACTTAATCCACAGCTAGACTTTCAGTTAATTTATTATCATCAAATTCATAACTCTTCTAGGCCCAGCAATTGATATAGAATAAACTAGTGTTAAGAGTTATTTATAAAACAAATAAATAAACAAAAACCAGTTGTAGGGAGGTCAGGACAGGAACTTTGCAATGAACTTGCCAAGATGATAAAGTTCTACAACCCCCTGGAAGATAGATATTAGCAATGAAGCTTTAGATTTATCCTACAAGCAAGGTAGCAAGAATGATCCATCCTCACTCCAAAACAAGACTTGTAAAGGAAAACATCACCCAGTTATTTTAAATGCTTTCTTGCTGATGTTGTCCACTGAGAAAGTAGCATGCTGGCAAAATGAACCTGCTTAGTATGTGATCAAGTGAGCACACAGGTCCCTCCAGGAAAGAGGAGTGTAAAGTCTACTACAGGAAAAAAGGAAGTAGAAGGACACATATCATACTCTAAGTGCAGTGAGTATTGGAGGTATATATTTTACATCCTCACGGATCCCAGGTTAGGAGGTATGTGTTTTTGTACCACTAGGAAGTTTCTCTAGAAACTCTTGGGCTTATCACCTTTGAAAGTCCTATAAAAATAATGCATACATATCATTGTTTTAGGTATCATGATTGTTATTCTGTTACTTGCAGTCGAATGTATTTCTATCAACTGTACAAATTGAATCCCCAATAATATGAAACAAATTATAGGACAGTAATATTCTGTAAATATAAGCAGTTGTTAAAAATAATAAGCTGAATATGAAACTGGTCCATGTGATATAATTTACAAAAAAAGCATGTTGTACAATATGGATTTCACGATTCTATTTTTTGTAATTATCTGTATCTGTTCTAATATCAGATTATTATGGCATAGTATAATAAAGTTTATCAGATTATGAAAATTTGAAATGTCATGCCATTAGTGGACAAAGCTGCTAACAGTGGTTAACTCTAGGTAGAAGGATTAGTGGGGTGAGGAGGCATTCACTGTTTTTACTATATTTATACTTGTTGATTATTTTACAATAAAAAAGACACATTATTAATGTGATGCTTTAACAATAAAAAAGTGAAAGTTTAAAATATTCTACCTCACTAATTACCAAATAAATGTAAAAATAAGAAAATAAGTTAGCATTTTTATACTACTTAGGAAAAAATACTAAAAGCACATTATTGCTGCATGTAAATTTTTTATAAAAAAATCAAATATTCAACCATAACTGTTTTCTTTTAGAAACAAATTTGCCAATAAATACTTTTAAAATGCACTTTTCAGGCAATTTTATTCTCAAGAATTTATCTTGAGAAAATAACATGGTACTTAAAATAGCTGTATTTATAATTATACTAATTGTAACATGTAGGTACAAAATTGATAAAATTGAAAAAAAATCATGTATTCTTTGCGAAGAAGTGGTTATAGAAATTAAGTTTTATAAACCAGATGAACTGTTTTTAGCAATAAAATGATGACTGTATGGACTAACAAAGCTAACATTGAATGAGATCTTATTAAGTGTCATGTACTTCTCTAGACTGTTTAATGTTATTTTTCTTATTTTACAGAGATGAAGTCTGGAGTTTAGAGAGGTTGACTTGCCTGCCCAAAGGCACTGAGGTAGTCAGGAGCAGAGTTTGTATTTTAGACTCATTTTACTGAATCCAAGATATTGCAAATATATGTTTATGAAAAAGTAGAGAAATAATTTACAAAATCAGTAGTTGGATAAAGCAATTGAATTTTTGTCTGTTCAATCTGATTGTCTTAGATTGGGTTGCAAAAACAAAATACTAAAGATTGGGTTTTTTTTGACAAATTATTGAAGTATAATTTACATTCCATGCCATTACTCCATTTTAAGTGAACAATTAAATGATTTTTAGTAAATTTACCAAATTGCACAGCTATTCACATAAATCAGTTTTAGAAGATTTCCTTCCCCCTATTAAGTTCTCTAATTCCCAACCCCAACTACATTTCAAGCATGCCCCTCCCCATCACAATGCTCTCTACATCCCTCAACTGTGGGTCTACCTCCTCAATCCCCAAAACCCTGGTGGACACCACCACCATTTGAGCACCATAGTGTTAATCAGTCAGTACCAATTTGATGGCGAATACATGTGGACCCCATTCTTCCGGTCTTGTGCCACCTCACTTCGAATAATGGGCTCAAACTCAATCCAGGATAATATAAGTGGTGCTAGCTCACTGTCATTTCTTAAAATTGAGTAGTATTCCATTGTAAACATATACCAAATTTTAATAATCCACTCATGAATTGACAGACACTTGGGTTGTTTCCACGTCCTAGCAACAGTGAATTGTGCTGCCATAAACATTCGGGTGCAGATGTCTTTATTATAGAATGTGTTGTTTAAAAAAACCCAATCTTTTTCGCTACCCAAAAGATTGGGTTTTTTAAACAACGCATTTATTGCTCACAGTTCTAGAGGCTGGGAAGTTCAAGACCAAGGTGCTGGCGGATTGGGTTCTTGGTGAGGACTTTGCAGATGACTACCTTCTTCTGTGTCCTCACATAGAGGGAGAGAAAGCTCTGGTATCTCTTCCTCTTCTTATAAGGGCACTAATCCCACCATGGGAACCCCACCATCATGACCTCATCTAAATCTAATTGTCTGGAGATAATTACCTCAAAAAACCATCACATTAAGTTATTAAGGCTTCATCATGAATGTTGGGAGCACACAAATGTTGAACCCATAACACTCTCTAAATGCTAACATAATTTTAATTGTTGCAAACTTGTGTATTATATATGAAAAAAGAATGTCAGAGTACAGTAGTTTTTAGAAAATTAAAAAATAAAAGTTTTAGTCTGAATCTATTCCTATCATGCCCTTTCATGGAACTCTGAATCTTCAAATTAATCTTTGAATTATAGAACAAATCCAGGAAACATAAAACCTCTCTTTCTGTGTGCAGTTTCATCTGATTCCATGTTCTCTGCACAGGGCTCCTATCAGGAAGCCATTGACAGAACCAAGAGTACTAGAGACTTCTTTCAGAGTGCAGGTGTGAAATTATATCCTTAAATGTTAAATATTTTCTATGAAGTTTCATCATATGCATGATAGAGCATAACAAAGACTTTTTTTTTGATTTTATGTATAATCAAATTGGAAACTTTTGATTTTTGAACATTTCCATATGAGATACGGTCACTTGTATCTTGCACTGCAGCCAACCACAAGAGGCACATGGCAATGATATTTTTCCTCTGGATTTGTAAGGTCTTTAGTTAGGAAAATTCACCTTTAATTAATCTCTGAAAACTGTGTCCATAGAATGTTGCTCTTTTTGCCTTACTCTCTAATGAATTCAAATATAATTCCACTTAATTATAGAAACTTCCTTTAGCTTTGGTTTGAAATATAATTTTTCTGCGACCTACCTCCCCTTTACTACTTGATTCTTTCCACTTCACTCTTGGGTTCTTGGGTTTATTGTTTTTAATTGCATTAAATAGTTACAGTATCCTGAAGTCATCTTGGTTCATCTGGGAAATCTATAGAATATGTTTTTAAATTCTTTCTGTTTTTACAGGATCTTGCTATGATGCCCAGGCTGAACTCCTGTGCCAAGAGGTCCTCTTCCCGCAGCCTCCTTAGTAGCTGGGACCACAGGCATGTGCCACTGGGCCATGCTATTTTCTTAGCATTATTAAGATAGCTAACTCTGTCTGTATCTTGCAAATACTAGGCTTAAAAAAGTAGTTTGTTTCATTAGTTTGGAAAACAGAATATGAGTTATTGCTGAGTATCATTTTAAATATTATACAGATTTCAAACAAAATATAAGTATCAAGACTTTAATGATAAAATAGTTGGAGTCCTGGTTATGCCCAATTGCAAGAATTTGTATGGGCAACCATTCTCTTTTAAAATGATTTAAGTAAACACAGACTTTCCTTCTGCTTTTACTTCCTGTGCTGACTGATTTGCAGGGAGCATGATGAATGTGCACACACCAACCCCCCAACATACTGCCCCATCGACATGTAGAAAGTGCTGTGTCTCACTTACCTGGACAAACTTTGCAACCTAAAGAAAGTAATCTGAAGGATAAGAGAATTTGTTCATAAGTACAGAGGCCCTGGTTACATTCTTAAGCTCAGTTCCCTGAGGCAGGGGCTTCTCTAAGAAACCCAGGTCCATGCCATGTGCACTGTAAGCTGTGCTGTCAAGTACAACATCTACAAAGCCTGACTGCTGCTCGCTTGAGGTAGGTTAACGTCTCAAATCCTACTTTTCCCATTTGTAAGAAAGAAGGGATAGCACTTGCAAACACCTATTGTGGTGCAGATTCAATTTTGCAGCAGATGCAAGGACGTCCAGAGGTCTTTCCTGTGGTGAGCGCTGAATAAATGTTATTTCCATATGGCATTTATTAATCTCTTTTTTTATGATTTTAATTATGTGTGTGTTGCCTAAATGTGCATCTGTATTGTAACATGGGCTTTTTGATTTTATTTTTTGAAAATCAAGCATTCTCTGTTTAGTGACGGAAAGACAAGTTATGCATAACTGAGCAGTTGACTTTCCATCTAAACAGAGGGGGAAACCTTTCTAAAGGACATCAAGCCTTTGCAATGGGAAAGAAGCATGCATATGTTTTGCTTGTGAAGGGTAAGGAGCAGGGTCTGGTGACTGGCATCATCTTGGACACGTGCGGACATGTCACAAAAGCAGTACCAGGGTGGCCAAGATGCTGCAGGAATGCCAGAGAGCCTTGCGGGAGCAATGTGTCTGCCCCCCACACAGTCACAACACGGTTCTGAATCTCACACCTTCAGTACTGGGAAGCATTACTGACTACATGTCAATTACTTATGCATGAGCCTTTGCCTGCCATTTGATAATTATTCTCAAAATTTCCCAGGACATTGAAACAAACAGGGCCCATGCCCAGTGGGTTACGGAGAGAGGCCACTCACTCTTATTGTGGGGTTGAATTAAGCATTGAAAGAACATTTTGAATTGGACTAAAAAGGGAAAGACACTTCAAGAATTAAAGGAATCCGTTAAATAGTTATAGATCACATACAAAGGTAACATTACCAACAACCAAGTAAAAGATACTTGTGCATTGTACCAAATGAATGCTACAGAATTTTCTATTTCCTTTTTGTTCCTGTAGACCTGTCATTATGGCCAAAGATGGATATACACATGTGCACACACCTACACACACAGGCACATACACACACGCTTATACTGCATCCTTTGTTGCCAGGGCTTAGCTCTTCTTCCTACATGATAATTTATAATAAAATTCTGCTATCTCAGCAGGAAGATTATGCTTTAATGGCCCTTAGGGACTTAACAGATAGCAAATTATTTATCTTATAACTTCTTCAGAGCATACTATTTCCTTTAAACTCACACATACCTATATCGATTTTAATATAACGTTGGTCACTGAAAGTTTTAAAATATGATTCAATTTAAAAATTTTGGGTAATTTTAACCTGTCTACAACTCATATTATTGAACAGTTTTATAACTGCTCACTGGTTATAGCCTAATATGGTATGTTTCCAAGGGAAAGTGAACAACCATTACCTCCTCATCTGTTTCAATTTTCTATTCTTGTCAGTTACCTTTCCTTGGCTAGCCATGGAAATTCCTAAACAACAAAGTTGGTTCATTTGTATTCCTGTTTCCAAACATCAAATAAAGTCATCCATAAATTAATTTTATGAGCAATTAAGTTCTTCCAAGTCAATAGTTTCTAAATTGATTTCTCTTTTACAATCAAGACACAGTTTAGCTTCATCTTACAACATTAGGCACAGCTCTCAAATAATTTGCCATTTTCTTTTTGGTGTCTACATTTTTAAATTTTTTTAATAAAAAATAAAATTGATAAGAGGGAGACAGAGAGGGAATGGACTTGAAAAGGTCTGGGGAAGGAGAGGGCTGCTGCTGCCATCACCCGAAGAAGTGAGTGGGGCAAAGGGACCCGGCAGGACGGACACACTGTGAGGGGCACACAGTGCAGAGATCCAAGTCAGCCAGCAGCGTGGAAATTAGACACAGGGCAAATGTGTTCAGTGTAGTTTAAGGAGGTTAGAAGACATACTTTTTGGACAAACATTTGGCTTCTCCATAAGTCCTCTTGCAGCCATTTGGAAGAAATTATCATAAAACAGTGACAGTTTTGACTCTAAGAGTTTTTGAAGCAATGCTAGGAAAAAAAGAAGAAAAGAAAGTGGGCAGTTTCCTTCACATTGTACACCTGCTGTAAACAAAAATAAACAGGGTTGACCCAAGGAGAAGCAGAAAGTCAAGTATGACTTCAAACGGCTACTATGCAGATCAAACACAGTGAGAAGATGAAGCGTCAGTTCAGTGCCTGGCACCTAATCACCACCAGTGCTAATTAGGTAGTGTACTTTGACTGGGATTATCATTGCTGTCTGTATCAAGATTTAGCCCTTCCCTTAGTTATATTTCCATTCCTGTTCCATTATATATCTGCTATTCACTTCTTTTTTTTTAGGAAATTAGTGATTACTAAAACTTTTTGTGTGATTCCTAGTGGGGGAAGGTATGGTGCAGATTCAAGGAACAGCTTGACTGTTGGAATTGGACTGTGTTGCAATATAAAGTCGCCCATTGTTGTCAACTAAATGAGGTAGCTGTGTAGACCAAGGCAAGAGTAAGTCAAAAGCTTTAGATCAATTTCCCGTGGGGAAGCCTGAATTCATTGTCAAGACAGAGCCTCAATGGCACATAGTAACAGTGAGAAAGGAACAAGCCAGATACATGGAAAAGAAAAACAGTACCTAAGTATGAATCCACAGGTGTCATTAAAGACAGCATGAATAGCATGTGAAGGAGCTGTGACAGCCTGAAGGTGGGAACACCAGTAAGAAGTGAGACTATGTCTTCTCTGGAGTCGCTTTTCTGTGCATACTATGGCATGATATTTGGCATGGAGCAGAAAGCACCCTAAGTCTATTTGGGCTCCATAATAAAATACCTTACACTGGTAATTTATAAACCACAGAAATTTATTGCTCACAGTTCTGGAGGCTGGGAAGTCCAAGGTCAAGGCAAATTTGGTGCCTGATGAGGGCCTGGTCCTGATGGATGGGATCTTCTGTGTGTTCTTACATGGCAGAAGGGCAAAAGGAGCCAATATGTTCTCTTGTGCCTCCTTATAAGTGCAGTAATCCCATTAATGAATGTTCCGTCCTCATGGTCTAATCACCTTTCAAAGGCCCCACCTTCTAATATCATTATCTTAGTGGTAGGTTTCAATATATGAATTTTGGAGGGGCACAAACACTCAGATCATAGCACAGTTCATTTTTCTCGTGCTCTTTATTCTAGATGGGGCAAGGCCACCAATTCCCTGGGTCCATGCTCTGTAGCTGCACTATCCAACTAAAGAGGGTCTGGCCACATCCAGCTAGTGAACATGTGAAAGCTGTAAGTTCAAAAAGGATATGTTGCAAGTATAAAATACACAGGGTAGTTTGGAGACTTAGCACACATAAAAAGAATGTAAAGCATCTCATTAACAATTTTTAATATTATTTACATGTGGAAGTAATATTTTGGATGTTCTGTACTGAATAAAATATATTATTAAATTCATTTTATCTGTTTAGAAATTCATTTTAAAATGTGCCCACTAGAAAACACAAAATTGTATTGATGGCTGGCGTTATATTTCTGTTATGGTAGAATTGCTCTAGAGATCTTGCTATACTCTGAGATGTCCTTAGGCAATGATCCTCCTCACCCTGAGGACATTTACAATATTTACACAGTAATTTACAAATTACAATATTTGCACAGTATTGGATTTGGCTATCATGCCATCAGGAGTGCAGTATTTTTTTGTCACATCCAAGCTTGGGTGCTCTGTCTTTGATTTTTAAGGTAGTTATGAGGGTGTGGTCTTCAGAGAAGGGTGTGAATAAATCTGGGAAATTGACACACAGAAATAAGACATTTAATTATAGTTAAATGGATCATGAAGTTTCTATTAGAAAGTTTTCATCATTAGCTCAGGCATATATTTCTCTCCAATTTAAATTTAATTCTTATATTCAGTTCCCAAAGCACTGTTTTGAGCTGGATACTATTAACTTTATTTTACATATGACAAAACTTATACTTCCAGAAGTTCAGTAACTTGCCCTAAATTCCAATTTAGGTAGTGGAGCTGGGATTTGAATAGTGTTTTGTGCTGACCTCACTGCCAGAGAGCTCTACAAATGCTTACTGCACCTTGCTCAAGAATCCAAAAGAATGAAACTCAAGAAGTGAATAGTGGAAAATTTATTCTTAAAAGAATTATGTAAGGTCTCAATAGTTCTCCAAATCCATTTATGGCTTTATTTGGACTTAGACTATCTCTTGACACTACATTTGTTCAGGATAGTCTATTAAATGAAAGGATCAAGGGTCTCTGGATAACTTCCAGTCTTCATGAAAAAAGGTATACACATTCCAACAAATTAAGTATTCCACGAAAACCAATCCAAGTAAAACTCAATACCTAACCTTGTTTTCAATATTTTAATTTGAATAGTTATAAACAAACTGTGATTGCTCTACTCCTTCAGCAAATTAAAAACATTAAATGATTTGTGCACAAGTGGTAAGGAAACAAAAATAATTAAGAAATAGTTTTTGTTCTCTTAGAATAAACAGATTGTATGTAGAAGAGAGAGAGGATGCAAGAAATTATTGTAACAGATTTTAGTTAATACCATATAATATGTACATGATAGAAAAGTGACAAGGAATCAAAATATCTATTTGAGGAGGATAAAAAAACGCTTCATAGAAAAGTATTTGTTTTGGGTTTTGAACAAAGAAAGGGTATATAAAAAAGACACAGATGTGTGAAACAGCAATGTACAATCTGGAAACCTCAGCTCCTGGTAATACCTTCTTATTGCTTCCAGTAACATCTAGCAGGAGAGAACAGGTTGGTGTTAGAGTAGGAGTCTTGAGAGAGTATAGACTATTTCTAATAATAACTGTGAGGCTGGGAGACAACAATGACCTTGAAGAAAGAAGCAAGAATTAATGGATCATGGAGTATCTTAGGGTCTCTAATCACCTTGGTTGTGGGCTTTTCTTTCCTCACACTCAGCTGATGAATTGTAACAGCAAAAAAGGCAGGTAGATGTGTGGTCTATATCCTAATGTCAATTTATACTATAAGAGCAAGATACAGATAAGAGCCCAGGAGTTTAAGAGTTTTAGCAAAAGAGTAAATTGGCATCCCAAGGAGTTAAAACTTGATAAGCAATAAAGCTAAGAAAGAGTTGAAGAAATAGACAATGAAAGGCCAAGAGCCTTAAAATAGGTATGCCCTAATAGTCCAAATATAGTGGGTTAAACAGGGTACAGAGCCAAAGATGGGTGGATGGGTTAAAAAATTGGCTATTAGAATTCACACTATATCAGTTTATTAGTTTTTAATTTGTATCCCTAACTATTCATAAAATGGCATTCCTTGAGTAGTATAATAATTAAAATACAAAAGGTTGCACAGCTAATTTCTTTCTGTAAATTTATCTGGGAAAAAATAACTTAAAATCACAGAAGCATTGATCTTTGGAACAGGACTGAGAGTCCAGAGATGAAACCATCTGCATATGGTAACCTAATCTTTGATAAACCGGACAAAAACATACATCGGGGAAAAGAATCTCTTTTCAATAAATGGTGCTGGGAAAACTAGATAGCCACATGCAGAAAAATGAAACTGGATCCCTACCTCTCATCTCTCACGAAAATATAC